>OX123181.2:68802525-69099032 GCA_944739405.2 Euclidia mi | reverse complement strand
TTGTTGGTCAGCTGGCAGGTGGTGTTCAGAAGTATTAGTAATACTTCACATATAGTACTGCAAACGTCAGGGGTGACTAAACTGTATGTATTACGCTTATTTAAATTGAAAAATATCCAAATAATAAACTGAAACTGTTTTAAATAAATTGTTGAATTCTAAGTTTAGTGTTAACTTTTTCACACCTACCGACATTTTTTGAATATCCATTTTTACTTGGTCCTCATGATCCTGACACCATTTCAATCCTGACTTGAAGATTTTTCTAGCCTCACACATTTCATCATACACATATCCGTTAGATGGTTTACCACACCACACCCACAAATCAAATTTTTTGCCTGGCCTCCCTATGTGCTTACCACCCTTTTGGGACTACCTTTGCCACCTCTCTGACCCATCGCGGCCGCCTCACTCAGGGCGTGTACGATGTCTGAATAAAACTTATCTATAATAATTTTGTGACTAGAATCACTGCACATATTATCACAAAAATCTCTAAATTCATGTGGAACGTCGAATAGTCTCAATCTCTCATGACATTCAGTTTTATACGATTCTATCTGATTTGTACTTCTGTCCCCCCACACTACCCTGTTCACATTAATCCTAGACAAATATGTCTTTGGCACTATAGCTTCTAAAGTACATTCTACGCACCTAGCCACTTAGCCACTTATTTGGGCCATTGTACGTAAGTGGCGACTTGATTGACGCCAACTACTCATACCACCTTGCCTCCTTCCAGAAAGCCATTAGTTGGCTGGTGTCTTTCAAAGCCTCACACATGGTTCTGGGGTTGTTCAGCAGCTTTGCCCGTTGATTGCTCACACTTGTGCAATGCAGAATGACGTGAGCGGGTGTTTCTTCAGTTTCCATACAGCCCCTGCACAGTGGGCTGTCCGTAACGCCTATGTTGAATAGGTGCTTGATGAGTGGACAGTGGCCGGTTATTATGCCTGTCAGATGCTTAAGTGTTTTCCTATTTGAATGCAGCAGCTTGTGCGAGAGTCGCTTGTTCAAGAAGGGGATAGCGTCTTTTGTTTGTCTGCATTCTTTTAGGTGTGCCAACTATTTTCCGTGCTCTTGTACGGTTCTCTCGCGTAACCAAGTTTTGAGTTGGCTTGCCGGTATCAGTACAATCGCCTCGGGTCCCATTATCTTTGTGTCCGAACCTTGCCGTGCCAGTTGGTCTGCGGCGTCATTGCATGCGGAGTTGCTGTGGCCTTTAATCCATTGCAGCGTAACCCGATTCTTCTCTGCAATCTTTTGCAGCTCTAGGTGGCATTCCATGATGAGGCAGCTGCTAAAGCTGTTGCTGCCGAGAGCTTGTACTACTGAGGCACTGTCTGTTATGATGCGTATAGACAGGTCACTTACGTTTCTAGACGCGATTTCTGTTGCGGCTCTTGTGATCCCAACACACTCGGCTTGGAATATGGTGTTAAGAGTACCAAGGGATGTTGAGATATTGATATTTAAGTCATGGGAAAATACGCCCGCACCTGTCCCATACTTCGTTTTTGAGCCGTCTGTGTATACTCTGACTTCAAGTATACCAGAGCTGTCTCTGTGTTCCTCCTGTAATCGGATGCGATATTTTTTGTCAAAGACAAAAGTTTTGGGGATAAGATCGCAAGCGGCCTCTAGCATCGGGATCTCTTTGGTTAAGGTCCCTTTTAGGCGTGCGTGGGTAATTCAATCATCCTTTCTCCACAGCCCGAGCTTGTTTAGACGAATTGCTGCAGCGCCAGCTTCCTGCTGGATCATTAGGTGCAGCGTTCTTAGGTATTGAAGGCTCTGTAGCCTTTTTACGATTGTGCTTAGTTGCGTGCGTGGCCACCACACTACTGCACCGTATGTAAGCATGGGGCGTATAATGGCAGATCCACAGGGTGATAAATGGTTTGAGACCCCATTTCTTGCCTATGATTCTCCGGCATTGCCAGAAGATTGTGCATGCTTTTGTTGTTTTAGTGCTGATGTGCTTACCCCAGTTTAGCTTATGGTCAAGTATTACGCCCAAATACTTGACTTCACTCGATAAGGTAAGCTCCGTTCCAAAGAGTTTTGGTGTTTTGCACATATGGGTTTTCCTTTGGTTGGTGAAAAGTACTAGCTCCGTTTTGTTGGGGTTAACCGTCAGTTCATGTTGTTTGCACCATTCCTCCATGATCCTGATGACTGCTTGCATCCGATTGTTGATCGTGTCTTCTGAATCACCTTTGATCAGGATGGTAATGTCATCTGCATAGCCGACCGTGTAGAATCGTCTGTCGTTTAAGTTCCGTAACAGGTCGTCCACCACAATGTTCCACAGCAGGGGTGAGAGTATACCTCCCTGAGGGCAGCCTTTTGCTATTATGCCCCTCGTGGTGGAGTTTACCGTGAATTGTATTGCCCTCTGTTTCAGGAGTTGATCAATCCAGCCACTAAGGGTTCGCTCAACTCCGAACTTTTCGAGGGCCCGGCTGATACTGTTGAACTTAGTTTTGTCGGAGGCACCTTCTATGTCAATGAAGGCCCCCAGTGTCATTAACTTGTTGGTAAGCGCTGTTTCAATGGTTCCCACAACGGAATGCAGCGCCGATTCAGTTGACCTGCCACTTCTGTAGACGTATTGATGTGGGTGTAGTGGCTTGCGCAATAATGCGCTCTCACGGAGGTATCGGTCTGCAAGTCTCTCCAGCGTTTTCAGTAAGGAGGAGGTCAAGTTGATAGGTCTATGTATATGCTTTCGCTTGTGAGTAGTCAGTTTTGCCAGGTTTTGGGAGGAATATGACTTTAACTTCCCTCCACCTGCAAGGTATATATCTATGTAAATAAATAAATGTGCTATTGAGGTTCTGTAGATGTTGAGCAGGTGCGGCATTGTAGGAATGCTGGTATGATTTCATCCAGGCCGGCGGATTTGAATGCCTGGAAGCTGTCGATTGCCCATTTCAGCCGGTCTGTGGTGACCACATTTTCGGCTACCAACCAGTCTGTTTGGGTCGGTGGTCTGTAGTCTGACTCGTCTCACAGACAACCTGGGAAGTGAGTTTCAATTAGCACTTGGCTAATTTCAGCGTCCGTAGTTGCGTAGGTTCCATCTTGTTTTTTAATGGCGCCAAGGGTTTTGTTGCTGTCCTGAGACAAGATCTTTTTCACCCTGGCTGCTGCGTTCGTGGTGTTTATACTGCTGCAGAAACGCCGCTAGGACTCGCCTCTGCGGAATCTTATGCGTTTCTTGTATTATGACTGGGCTTCTTTATATTTGAGCCAGTCTGCTTTCATTCTCGTGTTTTTAGTCCTGTTAAAGAGTTTCCTCAGGTTTTGCCTGAGTCCCTCTAGTTCTCTTCCCCACCACTGGGTTTTGCTAGACGAATTTGGGAGTGTGGGTGCACAGGCTTGCTGGTAACTTGTCTGTATACATTCTGTTAGTAAGTTGGTGTTATGCTCTATGTTGTCAGTGCTGGTTGACATGTCACATCGCAGCGTTGGGTGTTTGTATTAGCGCTGCGGGCGTCGGTGTATTACGGGCTATCCCCGAGGTGCTTGGGATGACTGGTGTAGCTCGTTCCGCCATATTCTTTTCTGCACTCGGCGTCTCCTTGGGCCCTTCAGCTGCCGAGCTCTCCCCCCCACTGGAAGCGTGGAACATTACGTACACGCTGCCAGCGAAGAAGGAAACCCGACGGCCGCGCCTGCATGCTGCGCGCGACGGCACGTGATCTTTAGGATCTCGGATTCCGGGATACCCAAAGTAAGGTAGACGCCGTGCTCCTGCAAAGATGTGCCGTACAATTGCCACGTCTGTACGGTGTACCAGGGGTTTTAGGCAGTGAAGAGATGGTGTATCTTGGGGAGCTCCAGGGAGATCGTCTTCGGCAGTCATAGCACTGCGCGTACGCGCTTCGCTATGTCTGCCTGCCTGATGACGACCAGCCTGGTTTTCTCAATCGGCGATCTCAGTTTGGCTACTGTGTTTTTGAGCCACGTCAGGGAATTTTCGTTCTCGCACCATAGCTTCAGGACACCCTCCATTGCAAGAGGTTTGCCCCTAAAGGAAGATGTGAGTGCCGGCCCGCTATTCGGCGGTGTGGCGAAGGCAGTCTCCACTATGCTCTCATAAATTGAGAGTTCGAGCTGCTTCGCCTGTACCACCGTCAGGTCCGTGGCGAGGGTGGTAGCGATGGCTACCATCAGATGCGAGTTTGTCGCGTCTACGTAGCTCCTCTTCGGCGTGGCGTCTGTTTTCGCCCGCTTCGACCCGGCGCTGGGTGGTGTTGTGTCTTCAGGACGATCCCTCTTTGCGTTTGGTGTCGAAGTGGGCTGTCCTGGTGATGCCGGACCGCGTCTTCTTGGACCGCGTATGCGGTGCGGCTCTTTGGTACCCCACAGTGGCTGCGCAGCTTACCAATCCCCACCGGGGAGCGCGACGGGGCGCCCCGGAAGCAGCCGCAGTTGGTGCGCCATGCGCAGCACAACCGTCCAGCTGCGTCGTCCGGGGCGGACCCCCCGTTCCACCGGTCGAGGTTTGGTCGCCGCGCTACTTGTTTTTAAAATCCGTCGTGGTTGCAGTCGGGAGTGCGCTAGCTGAATTCTATGCTCGATGCGCTATCACCCGATTGTGTTGTTTGCTCACGTGAGCGTTGGTATCGACGGTGGCGTTTTCCGCCTCGTCTACGACTTCCTGGATTCGCAGTCGACGCGGAGTCAACGTCCGCCTTTTGGCGTGCGTTTGCTCGCCAAAAGTTCGTTCGTTCGTTTCCAGGAGGTGGATGATGTGTGGATTGCACGACGCATAGCTTTGGCCAGGTCCTGCAAATTTAGAGTGTCTTGCCTATAGAATAACAAAATATTTTAAGGACATAAAATAGGAAGTTTTAAAAATGGACACAGTTTTCCATGTTTTGTGGAAAAGAGTAAGTATTTATCAATTAGAGTACACGGCTAACAACCCTTAAACAGGCTTACCTTTCTGTAAACCTATATACGCACGTAGCTATGTGTGTACAATTTTGTACTTAACAATTACTCCGACATAATAACACGCCGGCACTTTTGATTACAGAGGTAAAACACTCTTAAACGGAGGACGAAAAACAACGAGGCTGAAAAAAGGAACTCCGCACAAACGCTTTGGGGATAACAGAAATGATTTATTTGACGATGTGTTTCAGTATTTGCGTAGGCACAGGATTAGGGTCCGGAACGATTTTCGTCCGTAATTTAATATGCATATTTTTTTGGATATGAATAATTTTATTATAATCAATCCGGGTCCGCTTGCGCATGCCGATTACGACCATCAATTATATGGATTACAGTAAGCATTTAATCGCTCACGGACAGCGCAAAGAATGGGATTAAAATAGATAGTTTTTTTTTTGCTGGCAACACTGAAAGCGTCAGACGTGAAATTATGTAGCTCCGTGATTTTAAAAGTTTTATTAAAGTTTAAATCAATATTAACCCCTTGTATACCGGAACGCAGATATACGTGAGACACAATAGCTTTTTAATTGTGTCTGGCATGCCGGCATACAAGAGGTCAAACGTTTATGTTTCACTAAAGTTGTATTAATGTAAATAGAAGTGTGAAAGACATTGAGGTTGGTGTTTGAAAAGTATTGAAACCTCGCTGCCGACAGTTTTTGGCGCACAGATCAACTACCCAGTGTCAACGGACGAATTTCAAATCATCATCCTGAAATCCGGTGAGTATTTTACTTATTAACTTACACTCCTCATCACACATTTACTCGGCTCACATAACGTGCGCTTCGTCCATCACACACTGGCACAGTTTCTGTCTCCTTTTGCTTGACAAAAGTGGCAGCAAAATCGAGGACTGAACAAATGCCCCATACATAGACCCACTATACTTATCATCATCCTCCTAGCGTTATTCCAGTCTTAACCTGGGGTTCGCTTTCTAGTCTCACCGGATTTGGCGGAATATTAGCTTTTCCACGGAGCGACTGCCTGTCTGACCTCCGCAACCCGAAGGGATAGTGATATTCCATGGTTTAGACTAGTGTTCGTTAATTTTAGAGGTACTGACGCCCTATAACGTCTGTCAAAGATCTGCATGACAGCCGGGACCGACGGCTTAACGTGCTCTCCGAGGCACGAGACAAGCTATAATTAACAATTCATCTACACTACACTTATCACACTTCACAATTATTATTTTAAGTGTATATGCATTAAGTAATTTCCAGTTGATATTATTTGTACATAATTAGTACCTATTGTAAATAGCTACATCCTACAGCTATCTTACATAATTTACTTTTAAAATTGTCCAAGAAACTAAGATATTAAAACTAATATACCTAGTAATCAAATTACCTTTCTAGTTCCTTAGTTATTGTTATTCTTTTTCCTGTTAATTTTTTATAACTTTTCTTATTATTTTTTTTGTCAACATTCCTACATCACTGTACTTTCTTAAAAACAATCTGTCTTTCAACTTTTTTCTGAGTATTTAAGTTATATTTATATATTAACATCCCTTTCCCCATACCCTATAATATTTTTCAAATAATTCAGCTGTTTTTTTCTTGTTTTAAGGTAATTTGGGTACAAAATATGTCTACACACACTATGATGACCCGTAAGGCTTTGGCAAAGGAAATGGAGCACCGGAACTCCACATAGAACATATAGACATTCTGGACCAGCGGGACAGACTGCAGGAAGAAGTCAGATCCTATAGTAGCCGCGATGACACTTATGAGGCAACTCAGTCGCATCGTGGAGTTGGAAACAAGTTTGAATGAAGCTCAATCCAAAATAACAACCTCGGAAGAATCGATTCAGTCACTAAGCGGCGCAGCAAACCAGGACCTGCTCTCTGAAGACATTGGTGGAAAGGCAAATATTTTTAAATCTATAAAATATAATTGTAACTTTACATATAAAGTGTCAAATGGTAAATTTAGGAAATTGACAAAATTAAATTAGTTATTAAAGCGAATTGAGTTAGGCTATAAGAGGTCACAGAAAATGATAGATTTAGTGCAAATTAACCATGATTTAGTTAAAGAGATTGACAGCCGGTTGCAGAAAGCTTCAAATTAATTCTTTATTACTTAAAGGGAGATTATCGCTAATGTGTGTCATAATTTAATGGCGTTGCACAAACACATTTTACGCTTGATTAAACATCTTTTAACTAATGAAGAACTAATGCCTACAAGTGAACGAAAAGAGTGAACATTTCCGTTTAGTTATATGCACAATAATATATGAAATGTACTATGAGTAAAAATTTCATTAAACAAAACGTAATGGTCACATATATCAAAGAGGTGTAATTCTAAATATACATATTTAGTAAATCTGTGGTCAAGACTATCAAAACTTTTGTCAAAAATTGACATGTTTATGTTATTGTTGTATGGAATCATTTTTACGATTTTAATTAAAATTGTTACGTTTTGAGCTGAAAAGCCGAGAAAATTCATACAAAGAGGGAGCCTGGCGCTTATTATAATGATTGACCATATAATGCAGTTAATACCATTCATGAATGATGATTTTCTATAACCTGAATACATACGCTACTATTGTATTTTGTATTAACATAAAATCAAATATGAAAATGCCCAGTTATTTCATTTATGTGGAAGTCACAAAATGAAAATGAAGAGAGAAGGAAATAAGCTGTTATACTATTCAAGACATATTGGTTAAATTGCATACGATAAAGAAATATTTTTATATATTTTGTTTGTAATGTGTTTTGTTGTGATAATTCAATTAGATAGAATAAAGACAATTATTTTTACACTTATGGAGAAGTATCTCTTCTTGCACTGGTATCTATAGCTTGGATGATGACCTCCTCTGCTAATAGGTAATAATGTTAACATGAGTACAATCCAAAGCGCCTACGACACGTGGAAATCCATCAATTTCTAGCTGCAACTCGCCGTAGATCTTAAATGTAGACGTAGAACTTTCCTCTTTGGCAATTTAATACATTTTGAGCTTAATTTTGCAAGGGCTTGAGAACTTTTTGCACTAATCTACACACTGGATTTGTGTTTATTTGATAATCACCCAAGACCTGTTCAGTTGATAAGCTCCTGTGGCAAAAACCCTCAAACAAATTAAAAACTGTGTCTGACCATCAACATAATTATTTATTTCTTTGAGACATGGGTTCCTTTTTTTATAGTAATAGGCGGCAAACGAGCAGTCGGATTACCTGATGGTAAGCAATTACCACCGCCCATGGACACAACCAACACCACAGGAGTCACAAGTCCGTTGCCACCCCTTAGGGTTGGGAAAAGGTATAGGATAAGGAGTGTGATAGGGGAGAAGGAATAGGGGCTAGGGCCTCCGGCACTCTCACTCACTGAACGAAACGCAACAGTTTAGGTACTGTTACTTTACATCCATTTTCTGTGAGAGGGTAGTACTTCCCCGGTCGAGCCGGCCTATTCATGCTGAAATCAGCAAAGCTCTACCACCTAAAGCCTTCTAAAACCACCTAAAACCTCCTTATCTACAATGTTTCGTATTTGGTCATCTGCTTCTATGGGTACCCTGTATGTAATACGTAATTCTCCGCCGTCATGCCTTGAAAATATATTCGCCTTGCCGGAATTTGACCGCGAGGAAAATCTTCTTCGGTATCAGACAAAGATGAAAGACTAGTTAAGACATAACTTAGGTATTCATTGTAAACCACTTCAATACCGTAAAACACTACAATGCATTGAAATATATTATTTAATAGAGCTATATTTGGCAACAAACACTTCAATGTACAATAAAATATTATGGAACAGAGATAAATTCAACAACAATAGAGCTTTAATACCTCACTGAGCTCACATTAGATTTTAAAATTCACATCTGTCATATTTAAAATTCTCACGTGTCAATTCACGCTAATGGCTGTTTGTGCAACGTAAAACGCGCTTTAATGTAGGCTTTGACTCTTCTTAAATTAAATTTAATAAAGGATTAAATTTTACAAGAATTTGGCTTTGTGCAACGACTTAATAATAAATTAGGGTTTAATCTCGTTTTAAAATTTTAAATATCGTTTCTGCAACCGGCTGTGAGTTATTAGTTTCTAAGCTTGAGGATAGTAATGAGCAATTAGCCTGTAGCCGATTACTATATGCTATATTAACAGCTGCAAACACAAAGAACATCATCACAGCTCAACTAATTGATAATAGATCATCAAAGTGAAACACAAGAATATATATTGAAATATGATGAAATTTCTAAAGTTGGTAGAGAAAATCTAAAACAACTGCTCTCTATGACTAACAACAGTAACTGCTTAAATTGTTCACCTAATTATACAACCAAGTTATATAGTGACTTTCAAGATGAATATCCTTCAAAAACATGTCATGGTTCAGGTTCTGACACATTATTACACAATGAAAATAATAAGGTTTTAGATAACAATGTTTTAATTTTTTCTGACCAATTAGGTATTGTTATGGGTAGCCTAATTAATAGTTATACTGATCGGTCAATACAAAATATTTCTTCACCAGGAGAAAGAATGTCTATGTTAATTAATAAGTTAAAGTATGCTAGACTAAATAAACATTCTACAGTTATAATTTTATATGGGGATAGCCTACTAGTTACTAAGAAATATATTTTAGCTTTACAAGATATTATGTTACAACAAAGTTCTAAAGTGGGGTGCAATTTTATTGTCTGTGCATTACCATATTCCAATAACTTATCTTATAAAGAAAACAACCAGATAGGTAAATTGAATCTATTATTATATAATAGCACTTGTCTCTAATATTTTTATTCGTGACTAGAGGGCGCCAGCAGCTACGCCTGCATTTTTTTTTTAATTTTACCCGTTTTGGCCGATCCCGTGGGAATTTCGGGAAATCCCTTCTTAGTGCACCCCTACGATCCCCAAGGAACATACATGCCAAATTTCAGCTTCCTGCGCCCAATAGTTTCGGCTGTAGCGTGTCTGTCAGTCAGTCAGTAACGCAAGGATTTTATATATTAAGATTTCTTTTTAACTAAAGATACTATGTATCTCTCTTTTATATATAGCCGACAACTTGCTAAATTATTAGCATTTAATTTACATAGTGAACGGAGTACTACTAGAGTACTTAGGAATTTGGTAGATAATAGTTATACCAATAATAGAATTGACACATCTATTAGTTTAAACTACTGGATGAGACAACAGATAGGCATTCATGTATTTTAAACTTAGCTCATCAAAACATACAAGGCCTATCTGGCAAAGAATGAGAAATAGATTTATTTTTAAAGAAACATAAGTTGCATATATTATGCATTACGGAACATTGGTTAAGAGGTGACCAATTAATATTTAATAATGAATTTTATACAGTGATAAGTGCATTCGTAAGAAAGAACGCTATTCATGGGGGCTCTCTCATATATATTTGTAATAGTATTAAATGTAAAGAACGAAAGGACATAGCCGAACTTTCTATCGAGCGCACCGCTGAGATATCTTGTGTTGAACTTGAGCAACATGTCATAGTCTGTGTATACCGACCACCGCAAAGTGACTTTAGCCAATTTGGAAGCATCATGGAAGACGTCTTAAAACACTTAAGTTCCAGCAGGAAGTCAATAATCGTATGTGGTGATGTTAATGTTAACTTGTTAGAACAATCACCAACTTGTACTAGGTTAGTTAGTTTATTTATGTCATTTAATTTGAATGTTTTATTTTCTGAACAAACCAGAATTACCTCACATTCTTCTACATGCTTAGACAATATTTTTCGCAATTGCTTGTACTTAAGTAAAGCTGTTTTGCGTGACTTGACATCAGATCACTGTGGACAAATTTTGTAATTTAACACAACCCCTACAGTACAAAAAATCACATGTAGGCCTATGACCTCTGCTCGCCTTAATTGCTTTAGTGATGATGTTGCTGCTAAGATCGCCAGCATTGACTTAACTCACGATGATCCTGATGAATTATACAAGTGTTTATTTGATGTTATTAAAATGAGTACAATAATATTTTTAAGCAGAAGACATTTGCCAAGAGCTCTAAAGTTAAATTTTGTGATTGGGCAACAGTAGGAATATACAAAAGTAGATCTAGGTTGTATGATCTGTATGGTATGAAACAATATCATTTTAATCCTTCATTTATTGAATATGTAAGAAATTACTCAAAAGTTTTTAAGAGAGCATGTGCTTCAGCTAAGTCTATTTATATAAGTAATAAAATTAAAGAATCCAAGAACAAAATAAAAACAACTTGGAACATTATTAACAGTGAGACTGGTCGTGCTAAGTTAATAGTTAATAGCTGTGAATTAAAATGTAATGGAGAAATAGCTACAAAGAAAATTGATGTTGCTCAGACTTTCAACAACTTCTTCATAAACATACAAGTGAAAACAACCAACTGTTTAGACTCATGCCCAAGCAAAGCAGAGATATTAGTTAGGGGCAATGTGAATGAGTGTGATGTGCTGTTTAATTTTAAATATATTGACACCAATGACATCCTCAAGACATTCAAGACGATCAATATTAAGTAATCTATTGACTTATGGGGTATTTCAGTTAAACTTATACACCAAATTATTTTAAGCATAGCTCCATATTTAGCTGCAATATTTAACATATGCGTGGATAAAGGGGTATTTCCTAATTTAATAAAACACAGCAAGGTGATACCACTTTTCAAAAAAGGATCCAAGAGCGACCCAAATAACTTGTGGCTAATTTCTATCTTGCCTGCAATCAGTAAATTTTTTTTTAAAGTTATTTTGCATCAGTTAGAGAGCCACTTTCTCACAAATAATTTATTGCACAGTGAGCTGTATGGCTTCACTAAGGGTCGCTCCACCGTTGATGCCGGTGTAACTCTATTAAAACATATTTTTAACGCTTGGGAAAATTTGAAGGATGACATTTGTGTTTTTTGCGATTTGTCAAAAGCTTTTGATTGTGTTGAACATGATTCACTTTTACGTTAACTCAACCGTTATGGTATTCGAGATAGCGCACTCAATCTTGTTGCCAGTTACCTTAGATATAGAGTTCAGTATGTAGATGTTAGTGGAAGTAGGTCTCAAGGTTTGCCAGTGGGAATAGGCGTTCCACAGGGTTCGATTCTTGGTTCGTTTATTTTTTTAATATATATTAATGACTTAAGTAAGTTCACCGAATGGTAAGAGGCACATTGAATATCTGTACAAGCCTCGAACCGTCGAGGTTGATAAAGTCCACGCTCCGACCGGCACCGGTTCATATCCAAAACCCCGAGAGCTTTCAGCTCAAACTCAAGAACCGTTTCGAATGCCTGGGCGAATGCGTAGATGTGGACGAGTACAGTAACGGGTTCGTGGATGCTGTCCATACAACAGGGGCTAAATGCTTTAAGCCCCAGAAAAGCAAGAGAACCAGCAAGATCTCGGGTCCAACCCTCGAGCTGTTAAAGGAAAGGCGCAAGATGGTTCTGCTATCCTCCGACGACATGCCGAAATATCGGCACCTCGACAGACAGATCTCTAAGTCTCTGACTCGTGATCTCCGCCAATACAACACAAAATGTGTTCGTGAGGCGATCGAGCAGAATAAGGGATCTAAAGTGTTCCAGAGGGATCTGTCTGTTGGGCAGAGTCAGCTGACGAAGCTGAAGACGGAAGATGGCAGAATCGTATCGTCCAAGCCTGAGCTCTTGGAGGAGATCGAAAGGTTCTATGGACAGCTATACACGACAACGCAACAACCCGCAAGTACTCCAGCGTCAGACCCTAGAGCTGGATTGACCCGACACTATACCGAAGATATCCCGGACGTCAGCATGCACGAGATTAGTGTGGCTCTCAAACAGCTCAAAAACAACAAGGCGCCGGGTGATGACGGAATTACGAGCGAGCTTCTGAAGGCTGGCGGTGCACCCGCTAGAGAAGTCCTTCGGAAGCTATTTAATTCCGTCATTCTCGAGGGTAAAACGCCACAGGCGTGGCACAGAGGTGTGGTGGTGCTTTTCTTTAAGAAAGGGGATAAAACTCTCTTAAAGAACTACAGACCCATCACACTTCTGAGCCACGTCTACAAGCTGTTTTCGAGGGTCATCACGAATCGTCTCGAGAGCAAGCTAGACGACTTCCAGCCTCCCGAACAAGCCGGTTTCCGTAAAGGCTATAGTACCATAGACCACATACATACGCTGCGGCACCAGTATAACCAGTATAACCAGCCCCTATGCTTAGCGTTTGTGAACTATGAGAAAGCCTTCGATTCGATCGAAACCTGGGCGGTGCTACAGTCTCTCCAACGGTGGCGGATTGACTACCGATATATCGAAGTGCTGAAGTGCTTGTATGAAAACGCCACTGTGTCAGTCCGCCTCCAGGACCAGAGTTCGAAACCTATTCAACTCCAGCGAGGAGTGAGACAGGGGGATGTCATATCCCCGAAACTGTTTACCACTGCGCTGGAGGATGTTTTCAAGCTTCTGGACTGGAATGGACTCGGCATCAACATCAACGGCGAGTACATCACTTACCTTCGATTCGCAGACGATATCGTAGTCATGGCTGAGACCATGGAAGACCTAGGCACAATGCTCGATGGCCTCTGTAGAGTCTCCCAACAAGTAGGTCTTAAGATGAACATGGACAAGACGAAAATTATGTCGAACGTCCATGTTGTACCTGCTCCTATTCAGGTTGGGAACTCTACGCTCGAAGTTGTCGACAAATATATCTACATGGGACAAGTAGTCCAATTAGGTAGGTCCAACTTCGAGAAGGAGGTCAATCATCGAATCCAACTCGGTTGGGCAGCGTTCGGGAAGCTACGACATATCTTCTCGTCCGATATCCCGCAGTGTCTCAAGACGAAAGTCTTTGACCAGTGTGTGTTGCCAGTGATGACTTACGGATCAGAGACGTGGTTGCTCACTATGGGCCTTATCAGAAGGCTCAAAGTCACTCAGAGGGCGATGGAGAGAGCTATGCTTGGAGTTTCCCTGCGAGATCGAATCAGAAATGAGGAGATCCGCAGTAGAACCAAAGTCGCCGACATAGCTCTCCGGATAGCCAAGCTGAAGTGGTAGTGGGCAGGGCACATAGCTCGAAGAACCGATGGCCGTTGGGGCAGAAAGGTTCTGTAGTGGCGGCCATGTACCGGACGACGCAGCAGAGGTAGGCCCCCCGCAAGGTGGACCGACGATCTCGTCAAGATCGCGGGAGGCGGTTGGATGCGGGCGGCTCAAGACCGATCTGTGTGGAGAACCTTGGGGGAGGCCTATGTCCAGCAGTGGACGTCGTTTGGCTGATATGATGATGATTAATGACTTGCCATTCTTTTTTAAAAATCTATGTGATATTATTCTTTTTGCTGACGATACTTCACTTATTTTTAAAGTTGATCGTAATACAAGGAACATTGACAGCGTTAATAATTCTCTTGCGCAAGTACTACATTGGTTAACGACAAATAATTTGCTACTCAACTCTGGCAAAACAAAATGTGTGAAATTCACTTTGCCGAATGTCAAAAATGTTCTTACTAATATAACTTTAAATAACGAAACAATTAACCTAGTTGCTTCAACTGTATTTTTAGGTTTAACTCTAGATTGTAAGCTTCACTGGGGCGCCCAAATATCCTGTCTGGCAGTCAAACTTAGTTCTGCAGCATTTGCTTTTAGGAAAGTTTGACAATTCACAAACGTGGATATTGCTAGACTAGTTTACTTTAGTTACTTTCACAGTGTAATGTCTTACGGGATACTGTTATGGGGTACGGCGGCCGATAATTAGTCAATTTTTGTTATTCAAAAGAGGGCCATACGCGCAATATATAAGTTAGGTGCTAGAGATTCTTTACGAGATAAATATAAAGAAGTAGAAATATTTACAGTTGCATCGCAGTATATATTTGCTAATTTAATGTACGTTAAGAAAAACTTAACTCTTTACCGTAAAAATAGTGACTTGTACAAAGTGAACACAAGGAATAAGCATAAACTAGTGGGCACTAACTACCGTCTACATAAAGTTCATAACTCATTTGCGGGACTCGGTAAACAATTCTTCAACAAATGACCTCTGGAAATAATGAATTTACTTCTACACAAATTTAAAACTACTACTAGGAATTTTCTTTTATAAAGAGGTTATTACACTATTAAAGAATTTCTAGATGACAAGACATCATGGGTCTAGTTGCTTTTTTAAATTCACTATTATTGTTCTTTTTATGATTGTGTAATATATTTATTAAACTCATCTTAATTAGTAACATGTTAAGTGGAGGTGCCTTGTGAACACTTATGATGTTTGCAGGGTTTGTATATTTTTTATAATTAGTTGAATCTAATATATCAGTTTTTATCCCTGATCTAATCATTGTTCACTTGTCGCCTTTACAGAATTCTTTAATCTATTGGTTGCTGATACATCTATACTGCTGTCGCTATAGTGTTTTGTTGTTGTACTATTCACATATTTTTTTCATATCCATTTATTTCTATTCAGTGTCGCGAAGTGTTTTGGCTGTGTCAGCAATCATGGTACCACAAATTGTAAGATTAAGATTCTAATGTAAAAAACAGTGGCATGAGTTTCTTCCAGGCTCTTCTCATTGCCCTACCATCCCGAACCTGATTGTAAAAAAAGAAATGACGTTCGTAAGTGTTGCTTTTGTAACCAATATGAATAAATGAGTTTGAATTTGAATTTTAATTTGTTTGCGTGCGGTTCGCTGATATGTCCTTTATTTTTTGTACAGTTAAAGCGCCAGTAATTTTTACTCAAGTTGATTTTTGGTAAGGTAAAATTACGACTATAGAATTTCGTATTCATGAAAATATATGAAGCAACTAGTAATCAATCATGACCCTTAGAAATAAATATATTCAGATAGTAATTCACGCATTATGGGTCGAGACCCATTGATTTTACAAATGTATAGCTCAAATGCACGAATATTTCTATGTATTTGTTCTATTTTTAGCCATCGGTTCCCTTTGATTTGTTCGTTTCTCCTTTCTGGAAAAACTTTTTGATAACGAGCAAATATATTGACGATAAAAATCATTCACTCATTAGGTATTGAATGAGAGAGCATAATTAGCAGTAATGAGAGCTGCCTACACCTGAATGGACTCTTCAAATCCTTTACTATTTAATACTTCTTGCTCTACAAAGTGTAATTAACATTTTGACGTAATTATTTGATGTAACAGTTATTACTTTCTTCGGTATAAATAATTTGTGAAAGTGCTGCTTTTCTTTCACTTTTCCCACGCTCCATAATTAGAATAGTTCGCTTTCCTCATCGAGTATTCTACCATTCTTGGTATGAATGTGTCCGAAATGAGCAGTTAGTTATAAATTACGCCTACGAGGGTTGGTCAAAAAGTTCACCAAATGGGGAAGGGATGAGAGTTCTTCATACAAATACTTTGAAGACTTGAACAACTCTTACTATGGCAACTCTAAGTTTTCGTGCAATTAGGTAACTTCAGCAATTTTATACAAGATCGGATTTACCCAGCGATCGGCAAAGAGTAACCTAATCTTGTATAAGAAATTTAAAGCTCCTGTTTAATGTACACAATTTTTTGTATATTTCTATTATTTCTGCATAAGTCACAATTCCGAATATTGTTACTTAAATGCACTACTATGGGCATTCATCGACGCTCGAAGGAAGCAAACTATCGGTGTCACACACTCGGTATGCGATATTGCAAAACCTGCAAAATACGAGTGGTGTTTCTCTATCTAAATTGCTCTGCGTAGAAGACACATAAGACTTAGGACGTTGCACTATCACCAATTTCGTCATACGATATTCCAGCTAGAATGTCGCGATCTACTGCAACGTCACTTCATAGAAATATCTAAAAGTATGTCTTGAACACTATGTGTTTCTTTAAAAGTTATAAAATTTATGACAATAAGTAAAGGTGAGTTTATTGCTAAATGCGATTTCTTCGTGGAAGTATAAGAGAATACACAAAAATATTTGAAGGGTCTCATTATTTACAGCTCTGATAATGATATTGATTGATTGCAGTGTCGCAAAACAAAATGATAGGTAAGCCTTTTCAGTAATAAAGCATTTACATCTTATTCTTATTATATGTCGCGAAAACCATTACTCACGCAGGCAGGACCATGGGTCAAATAAAGCTTGCTAAAAGAACGAGCTTACGCTTCTGTTTTTCAATATAAAAATTGGTCACAATACATTAACATCAAAGTTTTAACATCAGTATAATAGAGACTTTAGTGTTTTTGGATGTTTTCCGTATAAAAAGAACGTTAAAAAAATGTTAATAAAATAAAGAGATAGATTCTTAAAGGGCGGTATAAATCTGTTTAGCATAACACAACAATACTTCCATTCATTATAAAGAAAATAACTGGAAAGAAATGAGAAAGAATCAGAGTTTTGCCGGGTAAATACGCAAAAGTTATTTTTGTTTTTTATTTAAGCAACTTAATGATATAAAAAAACAGATCCTCCCTCAAATGTTATTTAAGAAGAAAATGGGGTAATTGAAAACGTACTTATTGTAAAGTCCCTCTTATTTACATTGTCGATTTATTCGCAATAGATTTCATATTGCGTATCATATGTAGTCTAGTAAAGTCGCAATATATATATGTATAATAGAGCGTAAAACCCAAGTGAAGCGAGTATCTAAATCCCTTATAATTGACTTTTAAAATGCCATGACGTTCATCGCAAAAATAATAATTGTCAACGGAAAACAAACAGCAGTAACCTAATTTTCACCCACACAACATAAAGTGCATGTAGTAAGATTGGTTTAAAAAGTCACACTTTATGATAAATTCTTGTATCCCCGGGGACTTTAGATCAACAGCAACAACTATAAAATAGAAATAACCACAAAGAATAACCAGACCTGCAACAAAAATAAAAATGGTGGATCACACAAAGTATTTTCCTGTGTGAAAATAATAATAATAACACGCGACGTGGCGAAGTCACAACTTAAACCATTACTCTATACATGCAGTCTTACCATTGAAGTCCAGATAAAGCCTTCCGTCCCCCGTTTCTTGTTTAGAGAGAGGCACTGGTAAGATAAAACATTCTTGCATAAGTAAACGTTCCAGTCGTTACCTCTTTGACATCTAAGGAGGTTCGTTACAAAACGACCCTAATGGGACAAGCTGCGGTACGGGGCAAAAAAGTTTTGCTGTTTCTGTTCTTTCTAATATAGGAGTGTGAATGAGTTTCGTGTATCTGTAGATTTAATCCCTCTGTCTGTCGTTACCTTTATGGTAATCTGGCGCTTATGCTTAAACTGTAATGGGTTATGGCTTTATCTATTATAACATAAAGGTGAATGAACTCTCTTGAGTTGAGTTTTGACTGTTAAAAATATGGTGTAGGTTGGTAAGATTAGCTTCTACATCGGCATTTTACTTTTTATTAGCTAAGGCAGCTTAGAACATATATAAGTTTGGACCCGTGTAGTAATAATTGACTGTTTAACAAAGAAGATAGTAATGCCGTCTTGACTGTTACATTATTTAAGTGCCACGTAGCTTATTGGATCGGAACGTTTCCAGCAAAGAATGATAAAAACTGCTTAAAATAATACTTGTAATAAAACTGCTCCAAGGAAATTAAAATTTTTGGCAAACCATTTAATTTGTAAACTCATCCACCAGGAAATGACATGTAATTCAATAGCCAACAAATTAAACTATACAAATACATAGATCGATTTATTTAGCTATGGGCTTGTTGAATCATATTGCTATTATACAAAATGTGTTGTATGTATAATATATTCGTGTAACAGATATTTTAACACGTTCGCGTGAGCAACCTCATTTCTGAATGTTGGTACTCTGGCGCACCATTTTCCCATACAAAGTTAAGCAACGTCTAAAGACGTCGCGCCGTAATACGTACGTCTTAGAAGTGTGTTACGTGGCGCAACGTTATTTGACGTCCGACGTCTATATACGCCACCGCCATCACGTAGGTCTGACATACCATGTTAAACGACACAACGTTCATAGGCGTCAACTTAAATTAAGGAATTTGAAATGATACAACTGGATATAAAGAAACAAAAGTTTAATCAATAACTCTTAACATTCTTATTTTTATGAGTCCAAAATCTTTATTGCTTTTTAATCAGCCTTAATTGTACATGTACCTATGAATTAATAATTAACAAACGAGATAATGTTAGGAATGTATAATAAATAAGATGTAGTTTATAGGTTTGTGGCTGTTTGATTATGCCACTCTTCAAAACATGAAGGGCATAGAGCTGGCTTGTCTGGGCACCCTTTGCACCTATAGCTAGTTTCTCTTCGTGTCTTGTTCTTAGTACACATCTTGCATTTCAAAAATGTATTCTTATTAGAAGAGATTTTCTTTGGTATCTTTTCAGGCCAGTGACCAGTCGGCAAAGATGTTTCTTCATTCGAGGATGGTACAGATTCTTTTCTTACTTTCTGTCGATTATCATGTTTATGATGTTTTATTAATTTGTGTGGTTTTAGAGCTGGATCTAATTTTAAGAGTTTTTTTATTAAATCCTCTCGAAAGTCTATAAATTCATAACTCTTAGCATTACCTTTAAGATATTTTTTATAAATATAAAAGCTGTTCCAAACTGCTAGGTCTAGTATATGGAAAAGTACCTTTTTATACCACCTTACTGTCTTACTGGGAGATGAATAATATGAGACCATTTGGTCGGAACGGTCAATACCTGACATATATTTATTATAAATCGAGACTTCCAGCGGCTTAGATTTAGATTGACCATGTCTGTTATGATCATTAATTATTTTAGGATGGTTTAGGGTGGTAATCATGTGTACAGGTCTTTTGTCAACCCATTTGGACACGTACACTTTATTTTTTCTAGCCCAAACATGCTGTCCTTTTTTAAGTTTTTTAGAAACAACTTCTTTAGGATTACCTTTCCTGTTTGACCTTAAAGTTCCATTGGTATGTGTTTTTAAATCTAATAGTTTTTCAGACAAGGGCACCGAATTATAGTAATTATCCATAAAGAGATGGTGGCCTTTCAACACATACGGCCTCATTAGCCGAAGAACGAGTTTTTCTGTTTTCTTTCCTTTATCAGAAGGATCATCAGTCTTTCCAGCATACATCATTATATTAAGAACATATCCTTCTGCAGTCGTCAACTCGTAAAATTTGATTCCATATTTTGCTTTTTTGCCTTTCATGTACTGCCTGAACTTAATTCTTCCTCTAAACAACAGTAACGATTCATCTAACGAAAGCTCTTTTTCAGGTTTGTAACAATGTTGAAATACTTTACACATGTTATTTATAAAATTATCGATCTTAGCACTTCCTTTTGCATTTAAGTCTGAAGCGTAAAGACATCTTAGTATTTGTTCGAATCTTCTTTGTGACATAGTATAAGGAAATATTGGATGATAATAAAGAACGTCTGAATAAGTGAAGAGTTTTCGTTTTTTAGGAACAGATATTTGTCCTTGTAATAAACAAAGTCCTAGAAATTTAAGAAATTCATCTTCGTCAACATCCCTGAACGAGTACCTACGACTATTTCGCGTCATGGGTCTATTTTTATTGCATAGAGCCTCACCATATTTATTTGTTTGTTCGATAAGTTGCCTAACAATATGAGATGGAAATAATTGTCTGAATACATCGAGAACCGAAGTATTTTCATCAATATGAAACTGGACGCCTGTTGATGTAGAATCGAAATTAAAGTCAGGGATATCTAATTCTGTGTGTTCCCAATTTTCAGTTGTAGGTGGTGTAACGGGCCTGTTATGCCTTTCTGGTACATTGCTTGGGCCTGGTTCTGGGTCTTGCATTGGTATATTCGAACTATAATCACGCTCCTGTTGCTCTTCGACCGTTTGGGTAGTATTACACCGGAGTATTGATTCCGATTGCACAGATTCGCACGAAGTAATAGAATCATCGTGACTTCGTGAACCATTTTCAATTAAGGTCACATCTTGACATTCGTCAGAATCAGTCTGTAGAGATTCAGTTTGGTTCACATCAGATGATGACGATGAGCTCGAACTAGACCTACGATTATGCATTGGAGCTGTACTTACGGGTTGAGATCTATTAGAAGAACGATTACGACGACATAACCTACTTCCCTTTACAGAAGTATTGCTGTCACTACTAACTTCGTCATTACAAGGATTATAGTCTCCATCAGATCCATATTCATCATCACCACTAACACTAAATGGATCTGGTATCGTGCTTCCCGTCGATGACACTTCTTCGAAAAGTTTCATGATACGTTCTTCTTCCTTATCCATCTATAACAATGCAATATTACACCTTTACTAAAGCAAATAGCAATGTAACTATATGTACCGTTATTATAAAAACCATAACACTATTTATTTTATGATTATTACCATATTCTCACTGTTCAAAATAAGCAAATGCAAAAAAAAAACAGAAAAACCGTTACGAACTTCTGATTTGAAATTTAACAAATTCATGTTAGTTATGACATTATTTATTCCTCAAAAACATGCGGATACTTATACCAAGTAAGTGTAATAAAGAAATTTATAATATTTACTAACCTTTTATGATAAAATATTACGTAATCCAGATAAGTTGGATGGCGTTCACAATACACACACGTTAGGTCGTCTCACTGCGCGCAGGGCAACTGGCAGTGAGGATAGCGGTACAAGGGAGGGCGTCGTAAGACGTTGTGAGTTTGTGCGCGCTACCTTTGCATGTGTGGGTACAAAACTAGAAAGATGTTTACTTTTTTGGTCATGCGGCGGTTTTGGCTTGGAAAATCGAACGTGTTGCGGCGCTAAGTAGATGCGCCATAGGAATTTGGTCTTAAAATCGACGTCCAAAGACGATCCGTCAAAATAAATATGACAATCTAGAGGACGTCGTAAGACGTTGCGCCATTTCAAAATCATATCAACACGACGTTGTAAGACGTTGTTCACGCGAACGTGTTAATACCATATCTGAACTATTTTTATTATAAGAAATTCGGGCAAGTTCTAGTCTGACCCGCGCACCGAGGGTTCCGTACGCATTTTACCTTATTTGAGGTTGGTGCTAATTACGCTAGTCCTCTAAATCTGTATGAGCGCCCATACAACTTAGGTCATAGAGGACTATCTTAAATGGGGTCTACTATGTATGTATGGGGACACTCTTAAATTTTCCACCTTTTTATTTTTTGTAATTTTTCCTTTATTTGTGCTGTAAACCCTGCTTTGGGCCAAATTTCGTCATTCTAGTTCAACGGTAACTACTATATAGGTTTTCGACCCATAACCTATAGGGTACACGGTTGACCTAGAATTGTCAATTTTGGTTAACACTAAGGTCTTACAGCACAAGTAAAGGAAAAATTCCGAAAATTAAAAAAGTTGAAAATTAAGGTTAATTTTGGTACTTACAAGTTTTCGCAAAAATCTAATTTCGACCATATCTTTTTATCATACCATAGATCTCAGTATCTGGTATAAATTTCAATTTGCTAGGTCCACGCGTTCCTGAGAAAATCGGTGGTGACACACGGACAGACAGACAAGAAAGTGATCTTATAAGAGTTCCTTTTTTACCTTGTGAGGTACGGAACCCTAAAAAGCAATCATTCAAATACACTTAAAATGCCATGACTACATAAAAATGTCTTTCAGTAAATATTATTTAAAATTTTAGGTTGCCTCTAATAGTAGAATTTGGTCGCTTTAATATGATGTACAGATGAAATTTAATAACCTTTTGAGCCTAAGCACGTCATAGTTTAACATAATTACTCTACATCCGCGAAGTGTTGGCCAGGTTCGTCACGACGATATTTTGGTATTTTCACGTAGGCCCTATGTCTGTGTATGTACAAGGTTATTCGGGCGGTTGGAATTCGATTTGGTCGTGAATATGGTCGTTTCAAGTCTAATATTTTGTGTAAGTTCTTCATATATGCGTACAACTCTTTAAACATTGCTGGTCTGTGCCTCCCCCAAGTCTGCACTCCCCACTAAAAAGTATAATGTCTTTAAAAAGAGTTCAAATTACATGATTAATTGTTTGACCAGCGTACTTTTACTTACTAACTTTGCCGTTTGATAGTACCTATATGTCTATACAGTATGGAACATCTCTTGATTCATTGGTGGTTCGAATATATTAGACGGGTGGTCCCGCAAATACGCATGGCAGTAACATCAAACTCGGCCATTATCACACTTACGAATGGAGGAACAAGTCCAATACCGTCTCAGTGTTATCCTTCTTCAAGTACAATTACAGCACACACATCTGTTCCAAGAAAGTATCTATAAGTGGAACTTAACCTGCATTATTTTCATTGCTGTATACTGAACACCCAGGCTAGAAACTATTATTATAGATATAACATTTTTGTCACGCAAAAAGCCAAGTCCGAACACTGCGGATATCTAGAGGTAAGACCAGAGATTACCAGGCAGCCATGACTATTCTGTTCCATCATGCTCTTTAAAAATATAAAATAAAACCAGCATGTATAACAAAATATGTTTTGTGTACTCAAGAAAACCGTAACACTAAGCGTCTGTAGGTACGAGTAATACAAAGATCATTAGACGAGTCGAGCTATAAATACCAGCTTGCGCTAATCGCCAAGTAAACCGCTTAAGGCTAACGTGAAATTAACCCGTAACTGCTGCAGCAATACGGATACCTTCGGGAAAGTTCCAAGAAATAAATAACCCATTTGTGGATCATTATGCAGAAATGTTCTGGAGAGATTCGACGTTCACCTGCTAGTTTTAGTGTATATATTATTTTGTTGTACATAATATTGTGTGCATAGGATCGTAAAGTAGGTTACTGAAGATTGTTCTAAATGGTAGCAAACATGGTACCCAATGCTAGCAATAATTATATTATTAGTAAGGGTTGGCAGATTATCCCAGTCAATTTAATACGCATTTAACTTCGAAAAGCCAGTAGTATGTTGTGGATTTGGACCAGAGACACAGCGTAGCGGACTAGTGTTTTCAAAATTTTGTAGGTATATTTTCTGACCTCACTGGCAGGCAGCAAGTCAATATATAACCACTAGCTTTTGCCCGCCGCTTCGCGCGCCTTAAATTCGGGGTAACACAAATCTACTTTCAGTCTCAAGTTGTGTGAAGGCCCTCCTGATTATTCTAAAGACTTCAGAAACTCTATAGGGTACAAAATAACTCTGTCCATGACATTATCTACCGAAAGGTACATAATCATCACCCTGCATACAATCAAATGTCAAAGCCATGTTCTAATACATGTCCAATATATATAGATCTATAAACATTTTTGCATTTATAATATCAGTAGGGAAAATCATTTCAGCCGTTGAAGCGTAGTATATATTTTTTTAGTTAATATATGCGAACAATTTAATCACCATAAGGCACAATATGACATTATTTATGATGTGACAGTACTGACAGATATGCGACAACACATGCGCAGTACTCAATTATTAGCGCATGCGTTCTTACTTCCAAGAGATAAAGGAGAATGACCAAATTTGTATGTAAGATGGGCTAAGTTTGCTTCGCGATGATTTGACCAATAAAATATAGTAAATATACTCCTAATTAAATTAAGAAAAAATGAATACGATATTCGGCGGCAGTTCTTAGCTATCGGACAATAAAGATTTCAAATTATATTTTGAGGTTAAGTATTGTGATAGTCACATGATTTAATCATATAAATAGTAGTAAATTAGTTAATTATCGCCCGTGCTTCGTAAAGTACTAACATTAAGCCGTCGGTCCCAGTTGTCATGAAGATGTCCCTTTGGGTTATGGCGGTCAGACTATGGAAAAGCTAATATTCTGTCATATCTGGTTAGACTAGTAAGCGGACCCAGGGCTCCTAGGCGTTGAAGTCTTGGATGCAACCGACATAACTCTAGGACGGTGATGATATGATTTAATCATCCTACCGGAATTTATCAGAAGCCCCTGTGTATATTATATAATAAAGAAAATAGTTGTAAAAGGAAGTGGAGCTACGAAACAAACGCTTGTATATTATATTAGTTTGCGGTTTTTTCAGTCTGATAATTATATTTCTTACTGAGAATTCTCAATACCATGTGGTACAATTAATGAGAACATTCCATTGGACCTTATTACAAAGTTGGCATTAAAACAACACTGTTTTATGCTTAATAGGTAAATGAAACTCAGTTTTTATGTTATTCTTTATTTTATTTGTTATTATACCTAAATATTCTTCAAATAAATCACCTCAAAATGAAGCAGGAGCTTGTATATCGTATACCATAATGTGGTGCAGGTATGGCCTCAGAAGTTACAACAGCTTCAATAAAATTAATGTGTAGCATTCTAAACATAATACTCCGTTCAATTCCTAAAACAAACAATTAAAGTAGTTTGAATATTCGGTGAGGAGAGCACGAGAGAATTGTAGGAATTGAGAAGAGAAGTAAACAACATTTACACAGACTGGCGCTATCCATGATGTCAAAATATTGAGCTCCGTATCAGATAGCTTGTCCAAAGAACGGACGTGTTGTTGCCAAGGTACCGCAAAGGAAGAGTTAACATAACTGCAATCCTCACCACGGCTAGTGTTCTAAGTCCAGACGACATACTAATGTTACCAATAAAGACTGTCTCATACTTTAGTCAACCCACGAGTCTTGATAACACGAAATAAACTTGTTTGGTCCACAAAGGATTGTTCAAGTCAATATAACCGACAGTAAATTACTTATTTTCCAATAAAGAGATATGAGCATAGGTGAAAAAGCAATTTGACTGTTTTCATGTCAATATAACTGACGTAAGACCAGAGAGGTTGGACTAGTAATAAGGTTATATTTCTTTGCGTAAAATATTACAGATGCCAGTATAATAAAAATATGTTCCCATATTTTCGATAAGTACAAAACATTATTTCGTGGGTAATATGTTGCAAAAAGGATAAACATATTATTTATAGAAAATATTTCACCACAATACATTTTTCAAAATATCATAAGATTTTGGTGTTATTTTGCTTATTAGAACTTTTGTTATGTCACCCTGTTTTCACTATGAATGTAATTTTCCCCTATTAAAAGGGGTTTGCAAGAAACTGTTAACATTTGCCTAAATATGCAAAATGAGTTTTGAGTATGAAATGGCGATGTCACGATCGGAACAGCGCAGATACTTTTAATTTTGAACTAAAAATCCCCGTTTCGCTTTAAATTAAAATTAATATATATAAAATTATAAAATAAAACAAGATTTTCTATATATGAATGGTTTAGAAGCAAACGTGCCACAAAATAGCCCAGTTTTGGTCATTCTCCTTTGTGCCGTACAAACTTCTACCGTCCCTACAATCCCTCCCAGTTTAATTTTTGCAACTTATGGTAGCCTATGTCCGTCTCCATGGTCCAATATATCTCTATATTAAATACAAAAGCGGTTCAGCCGTTTTAGCGTCAAAATGGAACATACATACGTACATACATACTCACTTTTGAATTTATGATATTAATAGGGATATATAATTATGGATTGGATTTGACATGGATTTTACTTATTACACACAGCATGTATTGCTGTGTGTAATAAGTAAAATCCATGTAATACATTGGTACATATAAGATTTTGAAACAAATGCAACTTGCCTGTTATAGGGTAGCAGCGTAGTTGAGGTTATATGAAGCAATATCTTACTTACATTAATAATATTTTCACCGTGGGGTCAATAAATCTAGTTAGAGTTCATACAAACCAGATTTTACCGAATATAAGGCAATAGCCATATTCTATGGTTAAGAGTACGATCAGACTTCTTGAGGGTACTGAATCCTGTAATTATTATCTCTCTTCGTGTAAAACAAAATATTCAAACATATTTTATTCTTTTGCATTCAACATGGGTGTATCCGTATGGGTGATTATAGTTTACTGTGATAAAGGTAAGAAATATTTTTCAAAACAACTACAACATTCTGTTTTAATAAAATTAGGCATAATATCATGCCATTCCTGCTTCACTACTATCTCATCAGGAATGAACTATAGGCAAACATCATCGTCTCATTACAAGTTCCCGTCGAAGCACTCAAGTAAACGTTCCTTAAGTTGACTTCTACAATTTGCTCTTGATTAGTAAGCAGACGGTATTGTTTTGTCTTTCGCTCTGAGAAATACTTGCTCCCTCCTTAATAAACACTACATACTTTAGCCAATAATCTTGGCTGATGAACTAAGAATTTCCTTATTTTTATTACAAAATCAATTAGCTAGATAAACTATGAAGAGCAATTAGGAACATTTCCCAATAGAAACTATGCTGAAATTCTTGGATGTTATTTACATAAATTAATAAACTTGTATTTTATTATAAGGCCTTAAGATTAAGGTAAAAATTTATCACTCTGATTTTCTTGTTATCAAACCTGAAGAAAGACATGGATAGATTCGGTAATTTAGTCCGTTGTATTTATGTTAATCGATGTAGGAAGATAGTAATCTTAGAAATAATATAATTTTATTTGGTCAAACATTAACACTCTTTTGGCTGTAAAAAACAAGCGGAAAGGTAAAGAAAGTTAAAGGCTCATACGAAAAGAGTGTTTGGTAATATAGGAATATAATTAATAGCTGTGTGTGTGTTTACTTACAATGGCCAGAAAATCCTTTCAATTATATATATGTATATGCCTAAAGTAATTAATATTATCATGAACAATAAAACAACTCCATACGAGTACGTCTTCATTCTTCTATTAAAATCTATGAAAAATCGAGACGATTGTCTTACGCAGTCATTCAGGCGACATATTAAATCGAGGCCCAAATTAAAATGTAAAACTCGACCGAGTCACGCCCTTGTGTAAAGTGAATAAGATAAATGAACGCAAGCCCACAGAAATGTTCGTTTCACATATCACATAAATAAATTAACCACGAAGCTCGCGTTTCATTTAAAACGAAATCAATAAAAACGTTCGTCCAGTGGACGCGACTTTACGGCTTGAGAATCGCAATAAATCTTAAAGGGTTCAATTCTGTTTTAACATACAAAAGGCATGTTAATGTGGCGGAAATACCAACAGACTGCCATGCAGAGGGTATCGGGTTCAACTCCCAGATCGCGCTTACACTCACCACACTTTTTTCATAGCGTATTCAATTGTCGTTCTGGGAAAAAGTGAATAGTCTGCCGAATTTGGTTCGTAGTAAACGAACCCGGGGCTCCAAGCCAAAACGTTGGCGATAACTCTTAGACGATTATGATACAGGCATACACAGACTGTAATATCAGAATGTATAAAGCAAGCCAAAGCGCCTTAACAATTCGGAATTACAAGCTCAAAGGTTTGTCGTGATACCGTGTTGGCTAATCGACTACTTTAATTTATTCAGATTCAAAATCTTTAAATTTTATTAAGTATAAATTGAAAACAATCAATGTTTCTGAGAACTTAGTGCCTCGGATTTTTTACAGTTTATTGGCAATATAAAGCAAACCTTTGTTGTATTCATTTAGCTTCTACGTATTTTATTTGGACTGTAATTGACTCAAATAAAATAGCTGGGTACAATATTAAGTTTAATATGTCTTCTAAAATTTAAGAGCAAATCTTTTACAATTGTTTGTTCTCAGTTTGGAAAAGTCGTTGACGATTAAAATGCAAAGTCATACAACGAGTTGTCGGAAATCTGCCACCAAATCGCGTCACTAGGATCCCACCTTAACTTGCGTGAGCATGCGACAAATTTTGTGTTGCCGCGAAAAACTCTGTGATTTGTTAGAATTTCCATACTAACTCATGACCCTTGGGCCGTACCTGACCTGAGTACTGCGGTCGACGCCAATGTCGTAACCGTAAAACATCCATATAAATTTAAATTTGTCGTTTCAGTTACAATTTTGGCAAACTTTCGACTGCGCATTTGTAAAATGAGAGTACTCTATTTACAGGTTGTACCAACAAATAATTTTATAGGACTTTAAATCATAATAATGGTTACGAAAAGTTATTTCGCCAAAAGATTTCTACAACATTTTCGGTCGTATCTTGTAGTGTAGGTGCGTAAGGTGAAATGTAAGTGGAGTACTTTGAACGATAAACGTGATCGTTTGTTATCATCTTGGTACTTACTACAGTTATTAGAGGGAAAATTTCGTTTCTAAAGAATTATTTAATGTCGGTACGCTTACATTTTCATAAGTGTAATTACTAAGTATTCATATTTACTTTTTACCTATATCAAAAGTGAAATCTAATTCACTTAAAATAGGAGAACTAAAGAGGATGTATATGCAGGCAATAAGGTCTTGTTAGTCTTATTACGTCTATATAATAGGTATACATTATTTTATACAGAAATGTTGCATTATTAATTGTAGTATACAGTATTTTACCACCAACTTGGCGTACTTAAGTTTGTTTTATATAGAGAATGTTAAGTTCTTGCAGTTATAAGTTATCTCAATACTAATTATTGTTTCAAAAGAATATTTTAAAACTTACTCAATAGCAGCTAATATGCTTCAGTTCTGCTGAATACTTTGAATTAAACTCTTTATAAAATGTGTTTTGTTTATCACAATGGAAATATAGGTTCAAAAATATAAATCTTTTACAGGTTGGGTAAATCAGAGGTACCTATGATTTATCTACCCTATTAAAGATTTATATTGTTGATCCACTAACTACAGTCAAGCAGTGGGCATGCAGGTGTATTTTCATCTTCATAACACCCTTTTGCAGTCCAATGAGTTTTGCAGTGCTGAGTAAATCTGGCAGTAGAAAAGGTTATTTAAATACGAGTAAGGCAAGGGCAACAAATAGTCATGCATAATCCTTAAATATGTCCATAATACTATTCTTAAACTTTCACGAAACAAGGTCTATCTAAATTTAAAAGAAATGCTATAAAATAAAGGAAGTTTTAACGAGCAGAAATGAGTAAATTTTGACACTAAAACGACTCAACGATTGGAGTAAAAGTGTTAGTCAAATACTAAAAGATTTAAGAAGACTTTACTTTGCCAGGAAAATTACTTAAACAGACGCTAATGGCAAAAATGGAATATCTACTCAACGTTTATAGATCATATTTACTTTTTCTTTTCAAGATGCGAAAAAGATCTTTAAGCTTCGTCAGTCTCTAAGACTGAGTAAGAATGTATTTTTAGTTGCAATAGGTAAGTTAACTGATTATTATCTTATTTCCTACAGATGTAATAAATTAAATACCATTTTATTGTCAAGGACACGTTACATATTGTGTGTTCAGAAAACTTCGCTTTAAGACTTTTAGCCAAAGAAAATCGAATATTGTCATTCATATAAAAATAATCAAAGAGATTCTACAAAAACCTCTTAGAACCGAGGGAAACGTCTCGCGTCTCGAGTGTGGGAAAAATTGCAATATCATTTAGTTACCACAGTGTAGGGAAGTTTTTCCCCGTCACAGATGCGTATGATAAACGACCAAACGACCTTTCTCGATCCGTTCAGAGATGTCACTTCAATACGTTCACTTCTATTAAGAAACTGTGACTTATAAAAGTAATGGATAGATAAAATATATTTGCATCTGAATTTTCTCTGAGGTGATGAATGACTCGATGAATATTAGTAGTATGTTTGGTGTTTTGCGTTCATTCTAACCTACCTTTCATGTTCATGATTAAAAACATCTACTGTTTGTAGTATGTGTATTTGTGACATACGGCCATATAAACAAACAGAGTTTTCGATTTTTCCCTGACGGAGCTAATTTTAAAGCTTTATATATTCGAAATCCCTTGTAAATTTCAGACACAAACTCGTTTATATGATTGTACATATCCTCAACAAAAAAAGATAGTGAGGATTTATTTTTATTTAGACCCAAACGTAAATAATCATACTATAATCAAAGTGAAATTTACGACTAAAAGCTACTGCTAAAATCGTTATTTTTACGATAACTCGTGCTTGTTTTTTTCAAAATAAAGAATTTACATATAGAAGAATATATTCTTTAACGAAAATCTTCAAAAAAAAATTTTCATTTGGTTTAATTTTATTCAAGACATGCATTTTAAAACTACTCTAAAACTACTATAAAACTGCGCGCGTAAAACGTTGCAAATCAGTACGCCGCGAGGTCCTCCAAGGTGTGGACGTATCGCTCGGAGCTCCGCAATGACCTCTATTGAACTCAGGCGTTGGGTGCAGTTATAGTGCGACCGAGACATCTTGGTGTGATTTTGGCAAGTAAAATATATTATGTTTTTTTTTTTTGGTATTCTCTCGTTTTCCATAAATTAATTTGCACTAATATTGTTTGCCATAATCATCCCCGATCATAATAATTATTTGCACTATTATCATTTATACTAATAACGTTTGCCTTAACAACTCAACAGTGATAACTTTTATTTGCCATAAAATGACTTTCTATAACAACATATATCATAATAATTAGTTTCCATAAGTAACACATCTCATAATTGACTCTTGACATAATCAAAATTTGATATAATAATGAAAATTATACATAATATTGTTAGGTCGAAATTAATTATCGTTAACACCCCGACTCAGTGCAATCCGACTCGGATAGGTTAGGTTAGGGTTCTCTTTTGACCCTTAACCCAAAAATAGGAGCCCTGCGAAGCAGGGCTCCGTCAACCTAGTCCACATTCTTCACGCTAGTTTAATAAACTAAAGTTGAATTAATTATTGTTAACACCCCGACTCAGTGCAATCCGACTCGGATAGGTTAGGTTAGGTTAGGTTAGGTTAGGGTTCTCTTTTGACCCTTGACCCAAAAATAGGAGCCCTGCGAAGCAGGGCTCCGTCAACTTAGTCCACATTCTTCACACTAGTTTCATAAACTGAAGTTGTTTTAGATTATTGAAAACGAAAATTATAGCAAATACATTTATGGATTTAAATTATTATGACACTTGATCGATTATGACCAATGGAATTAGTGAAAGTCATTTTATGTCATTTCACGATTATGACAACTGAAGCGTTATTTCTAATGAAATTATGGCAAATACCAGTATGGCATATGAAATTATGGCATTTTAAATTATGGCAAACATTAGTAAACCATTTTTTTATCATATTATTAATGATAATAATTTTCGAAAGAACATTTCTTTTTTTTCAGATTCTGTTGCAATGGAATGAAATAAATAAATGCGGTTTGTTAATTGCCAAAGATTTCGTTTTCCTAGGGCCCTCACCCGACGGCGTGTTTGAGGGAGGTATTATTGAAATCAAGTGTCCAATTACAGCAGATGGTATAGATTAGGGCTTTCATCCCGGGAGTCTCGGTCTCGAAAATTTCGAGAATATCGATGATTTTGTTGTGCATCCCAGCTATCGAGACTTTTGAGACTTGGGTTAAATAATAACCATTATTCAAAATATTTTGTTAAACTACTGTTTACGGATTCTATCGCAATAAATAGTTTGATTGAGAGTACATTTAAACCTAATGACCTAGAAACTACATTATTTATTACTATCCGACGTTTCGATTTCTTTACAAAAGTTTTAGTCACGGAAGACAGGTGATATTTCCTGTATTAAATTTATAAGTTATTTCAAAGAACCTGAACATTTTACAACTTTTGGTGTTACTATTTACGCAGAATGACATTTTTACTAACTCGGAAGAACAATTACGCTCTAATGCAACAACACTGACCACACAACAATGATATTGGTCAACAATTAAATTTAGCTCTTGACACATTCACCAACACAGATCCCATGATAAGCCCTTACCTACCCAAACAGAAGCCATCAAAAAGATTTGCATCCATTGTGGAATATATTAATAAAATTGTTAAAATACCAAAGTTATTAAGTATTGACCAAGACTTCACAACGTTTCAAACAATTCTGTACTGAGCAGCATACACAGCAGTAGTTTCTAATGGCAACAAAATAAATTTGAATGAAAGAACCACCAAGATATTTAAAACATACTGGCAAAGAAGGTTAGAAAATAAGATAGAAAAATTCCTGTCAGAAATAGCCAGATTGGCCCAGTATATACGAGGCAATCGAAGTTCCCGCATTATAACAGCTGTAGAGGCGATACAAATTAAATACCGAATACACGCTCAGTATGAAGATGAAATCACAGAAATAGAACACCTTTTTAGTCACAGTCAAACAAAAATCAAATACAACAGTAAAAAGATTAAAGCGATACCTCACATGTACAAGCCGAAAAAAAACAAAATATGCAGTTTATTAACAATGAAAAGATCTTATATATGGGATTAACTACAACTAATAGACAGGCAGTTAACACCCAAGAATAGGAATTTCCATCATTGGACAATTAACGACAACACTGGGCCAATATCTGGGAAATCCCATTGCAACACAATGTGAATGCTAATTGGGCACATGTAGTTAAAGACGCAACTGACCACATATTGGAAATGGAATTTGAGTACATCTCCTTAGATACGTTTATAAATGTTATTAATCGTTCACACAATTGGAAATCACCTGGAAGTGATAACATACACAATAATTATTGGTATAAGAAATTTACTTACATCCACCCATACTTACATAATCTTATTAATTCATTTATACAAACACCATACAAGATGCCGAATTATGTTACATATACTCGAAATTAATAAAATCAACCCAACAATCATTTCATTTCTAAATCCTCAATGAAGAACTGGAAAACCGTTTTGAAATTAACCCCTCCCGCGCGGGACGTAAAAAATAAAAAATGGCCGGTAGTGCAGGCTGCTTTACCTCTTGATCGAGCAACAGCTGACTGGCGTCATTATTTTACCTATATCTCAGTTAGTTTTCAACGTATCACAAAAATAATGACGGTTTTTGCATCCTTGAAATATGCTGAGAAAACTTATTATAGATATATGATGTATAATTAGCATTTCTCTGCAGTTGTTGAAATAAAACACGAAAACATGAAAAAATCCTCTTCAATAAAACTATTAACACACACTATGTCACAAATGTTTAGCATTTTAGCAATTATTCACATCATTTTATATACCTTACTTAATGAATTATTGAATTTAATCAACAGTTAATAACAACTTCACATATATTTTTATAAATCAACAAAAGTTTAAACACATCATCGGAATACGAAACGGCCGCCATTATCGCGCGCGAAACTGTGCCGACTTATATACACTTTCGTAAATATAAAAACCATAAGTTTATTATTTTATTATTATTTACTCATTAGTTTGTGATAAATAAGAAAGGTTATGAGTAATAGTACCGGCTTTTAACTACCTAATCTTAAAAAACTGAAATGCGGACGGGTGTATTTACAACTTGCCGCCATTTTTGATAATGATATTTTGAAAATCGTTTTTCGTTATAATTTATACAATGATAATATCTTAACTATATTTTATAGCAAACAAGATTAGTTTCCGAGTATAATGACATATAATACATATAGTGAAATTACGAAATTGCGACGCTACACGTTTTTCAAAGCAGAGCTGTCGTCACTCTAACGCGCGCGAAATCGAACTTGTGGCAAACAATTTTCAGTCGTTATTATTGCAAAAAAAGTCTATAAAAACTGTGAACCAATTACAATGCAGAACTAAAAAGAATATTCATACTTTGCAATAGTGGAACATAATCTTATTGGTGGAATTATTTTAACGTCATTTCAAGTAGTGAAACATGGCGCTGTCGTTGCGGGACATACGTGTTTCCCGCAAGCGCTGGACGGAACAAATTTTCCTGGGACATACGTATGTCCCGCCTGCGTTCCAGAGGTTAAAGGAGCAATCCACTACAATAACTTCTGAACCGATTTCCATATTGCGTGGCATATACCAAGGAGATGCACCTTAGTCCTCTTTGGTTTTGTTTATCACTTAATCCCCTATCAAATCTTCTTAATGATAGTAATCTCGTATATCAATTAATTACTTCTGAAAGCAGATGTTTACTTTCGCATTTATTTTATATGGATGACATAAAGCCTTATGCCAGTAATAAAAATGACCTTTTTCATCTTGCAGACCTAACTCAACAGTTCTCCGACGATATTTGCATGCAATTTGGGGTTGATAAATGTAAAATCTTATCGATAACTAACGGACATTTTAACAATAATAGATAATAATAATAATATTCTACCACATTCACACAACACCATCTAGTCCCAAACTAAGCAGAGCTTGTACTATGGGTACTAGATAATGGATAAACATACTTATTTACATTTCTTTTTGTAAATACATACATATTATACATAGAAACACCCAGACCAAGACAAACATCCATGTTCATGCACACAAATGTTTGACTTGAGCGGGAATCGAACCCGCGACCTTCGGCGTAACAATCGCTTACACTCCCGAGTCCCGCTGCGCCAACCGGTCGTCAAATATGTCTTAGAGACTCGTGAAACGATTGAACCGATGGATAATTCTACAGGATACAAATATTTAGGATTTAGGCAGTCTCGGAAAATTCTTCAGAAGGAAACTAAAGCTGATCTCACAAAAAAGTTTAAGAACAGACAAAATCTCTTATTGAAATCTCACATCAACTCAAAAAATTTGATCAAAGCCATTAATACTTATGCTATCCCTATACTCACTTACTCATTTGGCATAGTTAATTGGTCACAAATAGATCTCAAAAACCTACAGTGAACAATAAACACGCTCATGACAAAATACCGTAAGCACCATCCTAAAGCTTCAATAGAACGACTCATTTTACCACGCCTGGAGGGAGGAAGAGGACTTATATACATAGAAAACCTACACAATAAACAAATATCTACCCTTAGATACTACTTACATACTAAGTCATAGTTATCACTTTTACACAAGCACGTAAATGAATTAGATAAAAAAACTCACCCCTTTAAATCTACAAAACAGTAATTTGCAACCTAATGAAAAAATCACTAGTTCAGAGCTTAATATTACCAAATGGGCAGCAAAAAGTCTTCATGGTAGACACCGTACGATCTGGGTCAAAACTACGTCGACAAAGAAAAGTCGACGAATGGCTCACGAGAGGGGCACTATTTCCAGAAACAGAAGGTTTTATGCTCGCTATACAAGACCAAATTATAACCAGCTGCAAGTTTAAGAAATGTATTATCAACGACCCAAACCAAACCTCCGACTTATGCAGACACTGTCACTCAGCCTCAGAAACCATACAGCACATAACATGCGTAGGTAAATTTCCAGTTCAGTCTGACTATAAACATCGCCATGATCAAGTAGCTGCAATAGTACATCAACACCTTGCAAATCAAAATAATTCTATTAATAGAAAAACCCCATATTACAAATATAAACCAGAGACTGTCCTCGAAAATAGAACATGTAAAATATATTGGGATCGGACAACAATTACAGACAAAACAATACACTACAATAGACCTGACATAACTTTACATGACAAAACCAACAATACAGTCTATATTATTGACATAGCCATTCCCAATAGTCACAACATCAGGGCAAGCATAGCTGAAAAACTATCAAAATACCAAGACCTAACCATTGAACTAAAAACACAATGGCGAGCTTGTACTGTCCATATAGTACCAATAGTTTTATCATCAACTGGTATAATACCCAAAACTCTCAGTCAAAGCTTGAACACCCTTCACATGCCCGCACACTCGATACAGTTACTACAAAAAGCCACCATACTTAATACATGTCGCATCACTCGCAAATTTTTAACATCATCATCTATACCGTCATCTTATTCTATCTAACGTGTCACGCTTAGCTCCGGCGCGCATGCCATGTATTTTTCCCCTATAAAAAGGGAGCTGTTTAAAAACAAAATCAAAAATAATAATAATAATATTCTACCACATACACACATATCTAGTCCCAAACTAAGCAGAGCTTGTAGTATGGGTACTAGATAATGGATAACATACATTATACTTTTTTTTTGTAAATACATACATATTATACATAGAAACACCCAGACCAAGTCAAACAGCCATGTTTACGCACACAAATATTTGACTTGAGCGGTAATCGAACCCGTGCCTTTGGCGTAGCAGTCGCTTACACTTTCGCTGCGCCAACCAGTCGTCAATTCACACTATGCCACATGAGATCTATTACATTTTAAAAGTACGTAGGTATAAGTTCATTCATGCAGCCAAAAATACGGTTCACCAACCCACGATCCAAAATCATTATACAATAAGGTTGCTTTTCCTTTAAAATAATATTCTGACAGTTTTAACCTTAACCTTACTGTTATTCAGATTGCAATGTACAAGGCTATATCGTAGAAGGATATACTATATGTCTATATAGTATATCCTTAAAGATAAAGATTGGGTACGGATGGAGGCAGTCCACCTTAGATTTTTTTTAATTATTCTCAAAACGGTGGCATCTTTTTAATTTTTGATTACAAGAATGTGGGACTATTAGCGGACGGAACATTATGTCCGTTTTGGGATATCCCAGCGTATTATGTAACACTAAAGCTACCAACAACATTCAATAGTTACAAGACACTTAGTAAATGTACGTTAGTTTATTTAATGTCAAATCAATGGAAGGTTTTGAATGAAATCAGTCATAATTATAGTTTATCTCTCGAAGACTATATGTAGATATAGTGCGGTAGATATATGCGGTGGTTACTGAATTAAAACATTTATGAAAAGATACGTAAAGTAAATCACACGCTTATAAAAAATAGTATGGATGTAGAAATTGTTATGTAATATATATTTAAAGTATAATCACACTTACAACTATTTATTTCCTACCAATAATATCCATCAAAATGTACTGGTCCAGGTAGAAATCGCTGTTACCGATAGGGACGCCCATTGTACTGTGTTTGTAAAACGATTCATTTTGAAATATCCATAATTAAAAGTATACAATAAAGTATTAAATAAATAAGTAAATTGTCACAATACCGATATACTCGTACATTGTGATTGTGAATAAGAACAAGCAAGAATATAAGGCTATTGACAACTAGGAAAACGTGATCTTCTTAATTAATAGAGCTACCTAGCCATTTATATTGTTATAAAAAAAACGTCTAAATGAAGTTTATGAACTAGGGTCACCTCTGAGAATAGGTAAGCCATTAGCTCGTCTACCACAAATTAATACAGTACAAAAGATAACAATTAATAAGCTATGAAAGAAGTCTTTAGGAGTTACTTGAATTCCATCACGATCGTTACGCTAAATAGGTACATATAACTTTTGTTCAAAGGACAATGGCAGATCTCCATACATAAATGTCTGAAATTAAATTGAAGCGTACAGTAATAAGAAATATATCAAAAAAAGTAACAGAGTCTACGAATGATTCTATTGTCACTCGGAAAAGGCGGCAAAAGAAGATATCGGTGTTTTAATTTTTAGTTAAGAATGAACAATTACCCACATTATTAATTCTTAAATAAAAATTATTACAATGTAGGTACGATTGAATTATCAAATGACATAATGTCAAATTCATCATAATATCAACATCAAAACGCAGAAGTATTCTGTAGCATCTACTGTCACAGCCAAAGACAAAAGCAGAGCTGCACATTTTAAATCGATTTTATGTGAAATCAAAACAACATTAAAACGATGCTGTGACATTTTTATTTGATTTAAAAGTTGTTTTGCTTCAAAAATATTAGCTTATTGATATAATGTTTATTAAAGATTAAATAACTGCATTTTAATAATTATATTTTAATCCAAACCATCCCTATAAAGGTCCATCGTATCGATTACTTAGGTGTATAATAATCGATACGGATCTTCACTCACGTCTATTCCTGTCACACCATTGTCTATGGCAACAATAAAATAATAAAGTAGGTACCTAGTTCGTAATCAATTGGAATGCTTTTTATCATCATAAAATACTCCAGCTTTAACGAGACAAAGTTAAAATATTAAAAATCGTAGAAAAAAAAAGCTATTTGTTTTGTTCATGTGAAGTTAAAGGTCGCCACAACAAACCCAGACCAAATTCTGCCATTGTTCTTTCAATAACTAAATGTAAGCAAAAAATAAATTATTTTATTAATTTAAAATCTATGGTATCGTATACAAATGTATAGGATACCATATATTTCCATTTAAAATCAGCTCTAAGTTAAACAAAAGCAAAATAATAAGGCGCTTTAAATGGAGGTAAAAATTGTATAGCGGTAGATAGATGTAGAACTTGACGGCCATATAAAAGTTAAAAATTTCCATTAGGAAGATTTTTAGAGCAGAAGTGAGAGCATTGACTAAACAAATAATTAAAAGAGACGCCAGGTAAAATACACAATGCTTTCAAAACACACGTTCTTTGAACTTTGTACTCTAAGGGCCGGCGCATATAAAGCAAAGCGCGCATTTTTCGCCGTCAAACTAATATCGACATTGTTCTCATTTCGGAAAAGACCATACCTGTTATATCATAACTAATCTTTTTATCAAGTCATCAGTACCTTTATTGCTTCGTTTTAGATACATTTGTTTATTATTATTAGTTATATTGAAAACATTTTTTAAATGATTACAATTACTTATTCTCTGTGTGGGTAAAACTAATTAATTACAAATACACGTTCTCCACGGGATTTTTTGAGTTCAATTTCGGTTCAATCATGTCATATAATTATAATCTCTGAAATTCATGAAAAACAGTAAGCATATACATACAATTCCAAAAGAGCGTAGATTTTAATATCATATTATTTCTGAATAGAGTTCTACGTAACAGTAAGTAGAAATGGATTGGGTTACCTTTCTTAAAAGCTTTTTCATTCATATCTTTTGGTGGAGCCCCTTTTTTTACATAGAACGTCCGGGTATGTTTTCTTATCTTCTTCCAGTTCACTTGGTTTAACGTGTCAGCTTCAAAGGTATTGCATTTTGGCCGCTACGTTTTGATAGCGAAGGTATGCTACCTGGTCATGTTATCATCAGTGAATGTGAAAGAATGACAGGAAATGGGAATAATCTATATTATTAATTTCGTGAAGGCGTACGGTAGAATCGATTGAAAACTTACCTGAATAATAAAACATTAAAAAATAACGATTCGAGTCGACAACATATATCCGCAAAATTCGGATTATCGAGCAGTCGCCATATTGGTCACTCTAGCGAAACGTCACTGACATGTTCAATGTCACGTCAAAAAAATTGCCGGTTGTCATAACATAATCTTCTTTCTCTTAGCGTTATCCCAGTTTCAGTCTGGGGTCCACTTTCTAGTCTAACCGGATTTGGCTGAATATTAGCTTTTCCACGGAGCGACTGCCTGTCTGACCTCCGCAACCCGAAGGGATAGCGATATTCTATGGTTTAGACTAGTGTCAGTTTATTTAGAAGGTACTGACGCCCAGTAACGACTGTCAAAGATCTTCATGACAACCGGGACCGACGGCTTAACGTGCTCTCCGAGGCACGGGACAAGCGATAATTAACAATTCAATACGCACATAACTCCGAAAAGTCATTGGTGCGCGCCGTGGATTCGAACCTGATACCCTCTGCATGGCAGTCTGTTGGTATATCTACTCGGCTATCGCTGCCCTTTTTGGTTGTCATAACATAATCACAGTCTAAAAATCATATGTATCATAATATGTTTTTAAGACACCCGAGCGAAGCTGGGTTTTCATCTAGTACCTATATAATTATACTAAAGTAAAGACTGAGCGGTGATTACTCAGTGGTTTTCTAATTGATCTTAATCAATTTATTACTACGAGTGGTCCAAGGATTCGAAACTATGTCGTGAGCCATTGACTTTCCGATGTTAGTTTACCTATTATACTGTTTATTATCACTTGCTTCGTGCTTCGATTCTGGCTGTCTTGATACCGTGGCAGCATCTCAGTGAGTGACTCATAAATATTTTAACACTGGTCTAATACTTAGAGTGGCTTGACAACCATATGCAGCAGTCGCTCTTTCCAAACACATTTTCAAATTTGGGTATACAAGAAAGAGGCCGAGCGGCGATTTCGGTGAAACCAGGATATTATGATGATGGAGAAGATGACAATTCCTTTAAATAAATATAAAAAACATTACATGAACAACTTTGTATCCTTGTATTCCGATGTTTTGTAATCAATACACAATTTATTTTATTGGATTTTGTCACACCATTGACAATCTATCCAGCAGATATATTATTCAAAGTCAGTGTTCAAGTATTACAAGAGATAGCTTTGACAATACACTGCTTAACCCTGAAATAGTTCGAGTCATCACAGTATTCCAACTTTCTAGTCATCTAGGATCAAAGTCTACGTAAAGACGAATCAAACGAGCCCAAACTCGATGGGATTGCGTAATTGTATTACAAATATCCCATGGCTACCTTCCTGCTCCATCATCAGAGTTTGGTAAACATTCAGCACTAAAGTCCATGTAAAGAAGAGTCAAACGAGCCCAAACTCTATGGGATTGCGTCTTTGTATTACAAAGAGATGATAATGTATAATATAATTAATATAACATAATAAGATATGATAATGTATAGTATAATATGATAATAGATAATTATGTTTCCTTGTCTTATATAATAATAATAATAATATTAATAATAATAATAACACTACATCTGTCTAACGGTGTAGATACCATAACTACAGACGAAATCAAAATCGAAAATGGCATTTTTCAGGGAGACTCACTGAGTCCACTGTGGTTCTGCCTCGCCTTAAATCCTTTATCTAATCTTCTCAACAGTACTGCTAATGGGTATAAGTTAAATTCTGACACATTCATCACACATTTAATGTATATGGACGATATTAAATTATTTTCTAGAACTGACAAATGCCTTAATCAGCTTTTAAAAGATACAATTCAATTCAGCACAGACATAAATATGTTCTTTGGATTAGATAAATGTCGCACATTACATATACAAAAAGGAAAAATTACAAACACTCAAATGAACGCGACTGAAACTAACATATTTACATTTATGCAACCATCAGACACATATAAATATTTAGGTATATACCAGTCTAATATTATCAACCACACACAAATTAAAGAACAGCTAGTATCAGAATACACCAAGAGACTCAATCTAATATGTAAAAAACAATTATACTCAAAGAATTTGTTTAAAGCAATAAACACTTTTGCTATACCCGTATTAACATATTCTTTCGGTTTAATTAAATGGACGCGCAGTGACATAAACAGAATAGATATTAAGACAAGAACTACACTAACTAAACATAACTATGCTCACCCTAAATCAGCAATAGAGAGAATTTCAGTAAGTAGGCAAGAAGGAGGCAGAGGATTAATAGATCTAACCATACTGTGGGAAGGACAAATCCAAAAGCTAAGAGACTTTTTCTACGGTAAATCCCAACATAGTAAAATTCACGCATCAATAACAGAAATAGATGCGAACTTAACTCCTTTTAACTTAACTAAAAAAGACATCATTTTTAAAAATGTAGATGAGCACAGGCTTGAAAAAATATGTAGATGGCGAACGAAAGAATTACATGGCAGACATCTCCATGATCTAGAACAACCGCACGTAGATTCAGATAGTTCCAATAGGTGGCTTAAATTAGGATTCCTCTTCCTTGAAACCGAAGGATTCATGTTAGCAATACAATATCAGGTAAGTAATTAATACAAAAAATTATAGTAAGTTCATTCTTAAAGACCCTAACATACAAAATGATAAATGCAGAAAATGCCAACGCGCATCTGAAACCATCCAACATATTACTGGTGCCTGCCCAGCCTTAGCACAAACAGATTACACTCACAGACACAATCAAATCGCTAATATTGTCCACCAAAAACTTGCCATTAAATTTAAACTTATTACAAAAGCTGTTCCTTATTATCAATACTCCCCAAAACCAGTATTAGAGAGTAGCAGCCACAAAATATACTTTGACAGAGCAATACTTACAGACAAAACTATACATAACAATAGACCGGACATAACTGTTATAGACAAACCAAATAAAATTGTACATTTAATAGACATAGCAGTACCCAATACTCATAATTTACAGAAAACAATAACTGAAAAAATACACAAATACACAGAATTAAAAGAAGAAATTACTAGAATCTGGCAAATGGATAAAGTATATATTGTACCCCTGGTCCTCTCCAGTACTGGTGTCATACCCAAACACCTACTACATTATTTGCGACAGATAGAATTACCCACCAATCTTTACATTACAATGCAGAAAGCTGCCATACTCAACACATGCCGGTTAGTTCGTAAGTTTTTGCAAGACGAGCCCCTTCTGATAGATAATACCCCAAATGAACTCCACTTGGCGTAGACCCGTGGTTTTCATTAAATACCGAATTTATTCGAGAAGTAACAAATTTAACCAACTAAAAATAATAATAATAACAATAATAATTTATTGAATAAAAACTTAACCTAGTTACAATTTTTTGTGCGAAAGACATTTATATAATTGGCTAAGGTTTAAAATTAGTGCAACAGGGCTTAAACTAGGAAAAATCCTGTATTATAAGCCCTGTTACTTCCAGCGCCCATGATCGAGTTGCCTTAATTAACAAAACGAAAACAGATTGTAATTAAGAGCGTTAACGTCAAATCCACGGCGCCAAGTTTAGGTAAATGCAGCGCTTTCTCACTAACACTGACGCACGCGCAGCTGTGTGCGTAGAGTCAGCGTGTTGCTTGGCAGTATAGTCAAGCTAAATCATTTTGATCCGTTCAACTCATTAGCGACGCGCAACGTTAGGTAGGGTAGGCATCTGTTGGATGTATTTAATCAAATTAAATTATTATTATATATTTTTACATCAATATTATTTGCATGGGCACAGGCGAAAACTATAATTAACGAAAAGTATTTTTACCTGTATCACATTCGTTTTTAGGAGCTTTCCTTACCAATGTGCAGTAATAGGTAATAAATTTTGTGCGTGCTTATCAATTTAATATCAGAACAGACAATAATAAAACAAAATTTTGCGCTAGTAAAAATAGAACCAGCTTTTCATCGTTACTCTAGCAGGCCGCCTTCACTCGGCCGTACCTACAGCGATAAGTGCCTACACTTTCGCGCGGCTTCCAAGCCCGCGTCCGACGCGTCGCGCTAGGGTTGTCGACTTGCCACTGCTACTATAATATTTATTCATCGTCTATCTACCTACTTGACCACGTACCTAATAATAAATAATTATCCTATAAGTATCCTATCCCACTATTTGAGCTCGTAGAACTAAAACCACAAAAAATCTGGTCGTTTACATTTTCACTATACTAATTCTTAGTTATTTCCTAAACGCGTAAACCAATTTACATGATTCAAACAGATAAAATGGTTTTTGAACTAGATATTTAATTTGACACCATAATCGTTGGAATATCTCAACAAACAAAAAACCAAATTTTCAAGTTGCTCTCGTAAAATAAATAAAATAAAATTTTGCAAGTTGCTTCCGTTAAATGAGCAATACTTTGCACCACACTTGTAATGAGGCATTTTTGTTGTTCACTATTAAAATTCATGTTATTAGCAAGCTCTGCGCGTAAGTGGTGACAGCGAACTAACGACGCGCCAAAAGCAACTTGAAAATTTGATTTTATTTATTTTACGAGAGCAACTTGAAAATTAGATTTTTTGTTTGTTAAGATATCCCAACGATTATGGTGTCAAATTAAAGATCTAGTTCAAAAACCATTTTATCTGTTTGAATCATGTAAATCGGTCTACGCGTTTAGGAAATAACTAAGAATTAGTATAGTGAAAATGTAAACGACCAGATTTTTTGTGGTTTTAGTTCTACGAGCTCAAATAGTGGGATAGGATACTTATAGGATAATTATTTATTAATAGGTACGTGGTCAAGTAGGTAAATAGACGATGAATATATATTTTAGTAGAAGCGGGAAGTCGACAACCGTAGCGCGAAAGCTAGCGCGTCACTCCGCGCCAGACAGCGACAGTGTTATATGATAGAAAAGAAAGGGAACGGTTAGGTGAATATCGCGTTAGGCACTGAGTGTTTATGGGAGCTGAATTGCACTTTGTTGCTTAGTAGCAAGAGTCGCAATTTCAATAAATTGGTTTGAGAAGTGATGCTTGTACGTAAGTAGTATCTATTCTGTGACTCTAGTACGTTAAGAAAATAAAACATATAAATTATATATTTTTTTATTAAATTTCACATTGTAAGGTACAAAAAGGGTTAGCTTAGAAGGTAGTGCTTCTAAGTGGCATCGACCTACACTTAACGTGGGTCAACTATTTCAGGTAAAAGGCACTTATGGTAATAAAATAGTAGGTTGACCTGTTGGCAAATGAAATGGTGCCCCATTTCATTCGCACAATATTCATCGTCTCGAGTAACTTTTGCAACTTTCATGGCAATTATATTCCTGTCCAGACCGCCAATGGACACAGATGCTTGTATGCAATGTGTAGTTGAACTGGTAACTGATAAAACCAGTTGTGTTTTCGGCCGATGGTACCAACCATCAAAATTCCAATACGTATTTTTTATCGTTAGCGGCATTTATACTAGGGCCGAAAGCCCTAATCTCGATACATTTTCGAGTCCCGGGACAAAAATGTCGAGACAGCCCGGTCTCGAAATTTCCGGGAAGAATGAGACTTTCGAGACTCTTTCGAAAAATGTTTCACTATATTTGTTTCGTCTTTCATGTACATGCGCCGTATCTTTAGATACATGTTTAAAAAATAATTTGAGGTTTCTAATACCATTGTTTCTCGAAGTCAAACTTTTAAAAGATAAACGGCTCCAAAGTAACAACGAGTGTCTCCCTCCCTCTTACTTTTAAAGTAAGAGAAAGACGAACCTGAAAAAGATATATACGTTGTAATAAAACCTTCCAACAAAAATTCTTTTGAACGAGATGGAGTCAGCTTTTGAGATATAACACATATTCAAAAACCGCATCCGCAACTTTGTCGTTTATACAAACACTATAGAAAACAAAGTTATGTTTGGTAGCGAAAAAGTGATAGTGATATTAGATTAGGTGAAGATAATGGGTATGTTAAGTGGATACCTCTATTACGGTACCCTTCAAGGACGAGTCCGGCTCGCACTTGACTTTTTAAATTTCAATAGCCTCACAGATCAACATCTTGTTGTATATGTTCACACGGAGCAGACGGTCGACAAAGTCTGCTGTGTGTGAGGCTAATGAAACCCAAGAAGGTTAAAGACACCAGAAGTGATTACATGAATTTGGCGGTAGGTGCCGAAAAAGTTAACACAACATTGCGAGTTTATAAATTCAATTTATTTTTAATTATCAGTATTTTTTACATTTTACTTCATAAAAATAGTTCATAATAGTCCCTGTTACCATAATATATATTGAGCTGTGTTGATGACACCTAATAATTGAGTGTTACTACTCACCACCTGCCAGCTGTACATATCACTCATCACTAAAAGCATTGTGACTTGAATAAACCACTATGTCTCAACTACAAGACATTGAGTCCGCACAAAGAAGCCTAGAAGAGAGTTTTATGAAGAGGATGGAAGCTCTTGAAGCGCAGTTACACAGTGGTGGCTCGTCCAAAGACACTGTAGCACGGGTGGCCGAGGAGTTCCGGAGTTTCCGTGAGCTGGTCTTCAACATGCTGGGCTTACTTCGTCAGCAAATACAGGAATGTCAAAAGCAGCTTGACATTGTGGAGACAAAACACCGACATAAGGACCTCCTCTTTTTAGGTGTGCCCGAGGCCGAGAATGAGAACTGTGTCGCCACCATCCTGGGTATTATGCACAATAAAATGGAGCTGAAGGACATTGCTGCCACTGACATCCGCAGTTGCCACCGAATCGGCGCTCTCAAAAAAGAAAGCAAGCGTCCTATACTAGTTCGGTTCGCCAGAGTGGACGTTAGATCTTCTGCATGGCGTGCCAAGACTGCTTTGAAGGGGTCGTCGGTTTCAGTAAGGGAATTCCTTACGAAAGCACGTCAGGCTGTATTTGGGAGGGCCCGGATACATTTTGGCTTGAGAAATTGCTGGACCCAAGATGGCAATATCGTCATAAAAGCGTCGGATGGTAGTCGCCACAAGATAGTTGCAGAGAACGAGCTCAGTGGGCTGATGCAGAGGTATCCCAAAGCTTCGAGCAGCACTTCATCAGAGACCAGGAGCGGTGCGGGGCACCCTGCATCTTCTGGCGCACCCGGGAACGCCAAGTACTTGCCGCGTAAATAGTATTTTCTGTACATATTTATGTTTTCGCTTCTCTGTTATCCTTGTGTTTACCGTTTATTAACATCATTACTTATTCCTCAACGCACCCTCAATTATTTTTATGTTAGTCTTGTTTACAAAAAGTTTTACTTTAATATTTTGACAGTTATCAACTTTACGATGACATTTGTATTGACATAAGAGAATGCGTTCGGAAACGCGCTAAAAATGTCTTTAAAATTGCCTAGTGTCATTTGCGTTTTGTTTCTACACTTCGTTTTTATTATGTTTTGTGTATGAGTCTGCTGGCAGGTGGTGCAGCAATAAAGGACAGCATATAAGCGTATGCGCGCTCTTTTCCATATAGTAGGTTTATAAACTAGTTTATTTGCATATTAGTTATATATCTATTTATATATATATATATATATATTTTTACTATCTATTTTTATTATTTATTTAATATTATTTTTATTATATGTTATCTGATGATGATTCTTTCCTTTCAGCTCATGAATCCATTAGTTCCTCAAGTAACGATAGTTTTTGTTCAACTACAGAGTCTCTTAGTGACCTTGTCAGGCGTACATTTGATCAACCTACATCGAAGTTCTTGAATGTCTGTCATATCAATGCGCAGAGTGTACCTAGTCACTACAGTGACTTGTATGACACTTTCAGTAATGCTAACGTTCATGCCATTCTGATTTCAGAGAGCTGGCTGAAACCTCATCTTCTTTCTACCACCTACCCCCTCCCTGGTTTCGTTCTTATTCGTAATGACAGGGTAGACAGGAGAGGCGGTGGTGTGGCTATATATCTTCGCAGCTCGCTACCTTTCAAAATTCTTCTGTCTTCTCCACCTAATTATTCTGCTTCTGCGGAGTATCTTTTTCTCGAGGTTTCAGTCAATGGAGCCAAAACCCTCCTTGGTGTCGTTTATTGTCCTCCCACTGTTAATTATTTCTCCAGTCTCGAATCGATTCTGGAATCTTTAGGGTCTGAATACGCACATCATATCATCATGGGAGATTTCAACACTGACCTCGCCCTCGATTCCCCACGTTCCCTTCGACTCCTAAAATTAATTGAGTCTGCCAGTTTTCACACTCTTCCTCTTAGCCCTACTCACCACAATATTGAAGGTGTGGACACTTGGCTAGACTTAATTATTACCTCAGACCCCTCCCTAGTCCATTCCCATGGCCAATTCCCTGCTCCCGGTTTTTCTCACCATGATCTCCTCTTCCTTTCCTATAACCTTAAACCACCTAAACCCCGTCCTAAGGTACTGCACTTGCGTTGTTTTGGAGGTATAGATCGTGACTGTTTGGAAAAGGATGCCTCTGAACTCAATTGGAATCAGGTGACGGCGGCTACCACTGTGGATGAGAAGGTAGATACGTTTAATAATATAGTCCTGAATTTATTCAACAAACATGCCCCCGTCAGGAAAATAAAAATAAAACGTCCTCCGGCTCCATGGATGACTAGAGGTATACAGATGACAATGAGGCGCAGGGATCGAGCATTTCGGCAGTTCCGACGGGATCGGTCTGACGAAAACTGGAACTTCTTCAAGGCTGCAAGAAATTGGTGTAACCAGATGGTGCGGAACGCTAAACGCCGCCATATTCTAGACAACATAAATTCCTCATCCCCTGCCAATATCTGGAAGTTCCTCGGGACTCTAGGTATTGGCAAGCAACGTCACACAGATTTTCAGATGACGGTTGGTTTGGAGGATTTAAACCAACATTTCTCCTCTACTATTCAATTGGATCTCCAAACCAGACGTCGTACTATTGATTATGTGGCTGGCCTGCCTCGGCCTGACACAACTCCCTTTAGTTTTTCTCCAGTGACACCGAGTGAGATCAAGAAGATTGTCCTTTCCATCAAGTCCAACGCGGTGGGATACGATGGCATTAGCCGTCGTATGATCACCCTTATCCTTGATCACCTCACCTTTCCCATATCCCACATCGTCAACTTTTCACTAGCCAATTGTACCTTCCCTTCCTTGTGGCGCAAAGCATTTGTAATCCCATTGCCTAAAATCCAGAGTCCTTCTCTCCCAAAACACTATCGTCCTATCTCTATACTTCCCTTCCTATCCAAAGTGCTAGAAGATAGTGTGCATAAGCAACTATCCAGTTTTGTACATCAAAACAAGCTTTTGAGTCCTTTGCAATCTGGCTTCAGACCTAGCTATAGCACTACCTCCGCCCTCCTTAAAGTGACTGGCGATATTAGGGCGGGTATGGAGGAGACGAAGGTCACTGTGTTGGCCTTGGTTGACTTCTCGAACGCCTTTAATACCGTTAGTCACGACATCCTTCTGTCAATCCTTTCCCATCTTCTGATCTCGCCTGGTTCACTGGAATGGTTCTCAACGTATCTTCAGGGACGACAGCAGGCGGTCCACGTTGATGAAATTTCATCAAGTTGGCGTGATCTTAGCTCTGGTGTCCCTCAAGGTGGCATACTCTCTCCTTTACTTTTCTCTATTTTTATTAACCTCTTGACCCTTAGACTTCAATGTTCGTATCATCTTTACGCCGACGACTTGCAGTTGTACTCCCAGGCGAGAGTGGATAACGTGGCTTTGGCGATAGCAGAGGTGAACAGAGATTTGGACACTATTTTGGCATGGTCTAAAGATTTCGGCCTTGATGTCAATCCTGCCAAATGTCAAGCCATAATCGTAGGCAGTCAGTGCATGATACGCAGACTAGACTTAACAACCCTGCCTCCGGTTACGTTTAATGGGCTAATAATTCCGTTTAGTCCTGTCGTCAAAGACCTAGGATTGCATATTGATTCCACTCTCGACTGGCAAGCCCAGGTTACTAGTGTTAGTCAGAGAGTCACCGGTACTCTCCGCGCCTTATATCGCCTTAAGAATTTTCTGCCTCCCAAAACCAAGACAATGCTTGTGCAGACCTTAATCTTTCCCTTAATCGACTATGGTGATATGTGCTATTATGACCTGAATGCAGAACATCTCAACAAATATGACCGACTTCTAAATAACTGCATTCGATTCATTTATAATCTTCGCAAGTATGATCACGTATCTGCTTTCCGTTCTGAACTCAAGTGGTTACCCATACGTCAACGCCGGAGTTTGCGTGCTCTTACTACTCTCTTTTCTATTCTTACCGTCCCTTCTCCTCCTGATTACCTAAAAACATACTTTCAATATCTCTCTTCTACTCATGAAAGGGAACTTCGTTCTTCTCACAATTTACTTCTTGCTTGTCCTACTCACACTTCTGGTTTTGTCAATTCCTCCTTCATAGTTCAAGCTGTACTGCTTTGGAACAGGCTCCCTCCTGAAGTCAGAATGTCCACCAACCGTTATGCATTCAAAATGAAAGTCCGAGAGCTCCTATTTAGTAGATTGAGGGAATCAGCACATCATTCGCATCAGTTATAGTATATTATATATATGTGTATATATATTATATAATTATGTATTTATATATGTATAGTACTTATATAGATATCTATAATATGTATTTATTATATATACTCATATGTTGCAGTATTTATCTGACTACTATATGTATATATATAATTATGTATTATCTAAATTAGGTATCTGGTTTATATAATATGTTTCTTTTATCATTATTCGACTTTCTACACTGCTTCGAATGCACCTACCACATTTGTTTCTGCACCACCTAAAGGTCGACTGTTAGAGAATGCCTAATGGCATCAAGTCCACCCATGTACACTTTAGTGCATAAAGATTAAATAAATAAAAAAATAAAATAAAAATGTTGTGAGTTATTGATGGCTCTATAGTTTCAGGATTTAACTGAGTTGGTGTTATGATTGTTGGTTGTAGACTGTTGTCAGTGTTGTGTGCGTTTAAAAGTTGAGTCGTGTGGGACGTTTGCAGTTGAGTTTGAACATCATTTTTAATTTCCTTTATTCTGGTATCTGGTATCATTTTGTTGTCAATTATAGCCCTTCTTTGTTCAGATATTCTTTGTTCAGATAGGTGAGACAAATGAGATGGATAAGTTTGTATGAATTTTGTGTGAAGTTTTTTCCTGTGTGCTGTGTTGTTCGTTTCGAGCCCTGTTATTTCAAAATAAATACGCAGTATAGCTTCGTTAATTTCGTTTGACTATCTCATCCTCTGTGAAGATTGTGTAAGTGTAATTTTGTGGTGTTTCGTTATGTTCTAACTAAGAAGCCACTTCACTTTTTATTTGATTTAGTGTAGTTATTGAGAGCAATTTATTATTAACAATGGCCCTACGTTGATCACCCACATTTTGTTTTGATGCATTCATTTCAGGATAATTTTCAAAGAAAATTTTGTGTAACTGATCTAAGTATCCTCGTGTTTGTGACTCTAATTTGGTGATAATGAGGTATGTGCGCCATATGAACATATTCATATTAATGGTCCATTTACGTCTTGCGCGCAATTTTACAGTAGTGGGCCCATTAACATTAGCAATGATTGCTTCATGGGCAACATCTACTGCAAGTGGTGATGAAGATGATGGTTCTGATGATAAGCTGCTGATTTCTGATTGGATTTGGTATGATTTGGGTTAAGAAATTGGTGAAGAAAAGAGAGAGCTTGGAGGCGAAGAATTAGATGATGCGTCTGTATTATGAATGACACCACCAGCTGTAGGGCGGATAGAGTGTTGTTGCTGTGCAACATTATTATAAAGTTCTCGGCGTCCCCCGGGGAGCGATCTAAGGTTATATCTCCGTGTAGTATAGTTTTCCATTGTATTCCTACGAGTAGCTAGAGAGGAAAGGTCGACCGCGGCAGAACCCCGCGTTCACCGCAGCAAAGGTAAGTTAAATTAAAGTTTCCCTGGTCTCCAGAGTTCGTATACTAGCGACTAAGTTCCTCCTTAGCCATGCAGCTCTCGGCGTATACTGTGTCACCTTAGCTTGGGTCCTTCTCCTACCTACTTACCTACTAGTGCCACGTTAGCCACGTCAGTAAATTCTGTATCGTGTGTCCGCCCCCCACGTAATCAGATGTTCGATCAGGCCGTGTGGTTGGGTTTTGGGGGCTTATTATTATTATTATAGTTTGTAGTCTTATAAGTTTAGAAACATAGTGTGGTAATATTTCATTTATAATTACTCGAAGGGATTGATGCATAGGGTTCCCACCAAGAACTTAGGGTCCCAAGCCAACCTCACCTGCAAGTGGTGCACCTGCCGATCAACGGACGAGGCTCTGGCAAACAAAATATCCCGATAAGCGGCAATAGGCTCGCCACCTATTACGTGGGATCAAAACACTGGCGAAAAGTGGGCGTTTAATATGCCTCTGCCTACCCCTTCGGGGAAACAGGCGTGAGTCTATGTATGTATGTATAATTACTCAAACTGAATCACTTTGATTACATACGCAATATGGAGCTAATGTAATTTCCTATACGGGCGGCATGCAGCGTCGCGAGGTTACGAATACGAATATTCAAAATAATTTTATCATGTACCTACAGGATATGCATGTAAAATTCAAAGTTACAACTACGACTAATATTTCAGGACACACGAAATTAAAAGGAGACACATATACGCGATGAACGAACGAGCGACTATGAAAGGTAATAGTTTGCGCGCATAAAATAATAAACAATATTGCGAAGAAAGTACACTGCGAAAGCTAAAGTGTAGTCCAGAACAGGATAAAGGCCTCTCCTAATTTGCATCACATTAGCATTTGTCTATCGCTAACTAGTCAGTTTGAAACTTGGTTTGTTGTCGAGTTTTCTGTCTTTTCCGCGAAATACTTTATGTGTTTCCAGGCAGCGACTAGCCTGGCATGGCATGGCAGTCCGTTGGTATTTCCACTAAGAGATACCAACGGACTGCCATGCAGAGGGTATCGGGTTCGAATCCACGGCGCACACCAATGACTTTTCGAAGTTAAGTGTGTATTAAATAGTTAATTATTGCTTGCCCCGTGCCTCGGAGAGCACGTGAAACCGTCGGTCCCGGCTGTCATGAAGGTCTTTGACAGTCGTTACGGGGAGTCAGTACCCTGCAATGAACTGATATTGGTCTAAACCATGAAATATCGCTATCCCCTTGGGTTGCTGAGGTCAGACGGCAGTCGCTCTGTGGAAAAGTTGATATTCTGGTTGATATTCATATCTGGTTAGACCAGTAAGCGGACACCAGATTGAAACTGGGATAACGCTAAGAGGATGATGTATCCATAAATCTCTCGATTCGAAACTAAATTTACTAACATTACGATTTTATATATTAAAATTACACAATGAATAATTAAACAAGACGTAGAAGCTTGCTTGTATATTCTAAAGCCTCATAAATATGTTAAAGTAACATCGTTGTGGTAATAAAGTCTGCGGCATTGCAAACAGAATAAACAAGAGGTAAAGTTGGCTCTTAAAAGTCACATAAGTAGTTAAATTTTATGGCGCAGCTAAAACGGACTTCTACGTCAACCTTGAAGATGTAGCGGCCAGCTACATAACACCCGCACAGCGCCATCTACCCAATAACGACGGAACTACTATGACACAACTACGACTGCAACACCTAACAACGCGGGAAAAATTCAAAACAATCCTGAACCGCGATATCAACTTTCGCGAGCGACGCGGCATATATACAACTTCCAAAGTATGTCCGTCGGCCTGCAGGCCACCAAGCACGACCACCCAGCTTGGTTAGAGGCTCCTCCCTCTAGTTGGAGGAACACCACACCTTTATCCTCCACATTGGTGACCCCGACGTGATCTGAAGCAACCCTCACCGGTCAGATTACCAGCAGCTCCCGACGTGATCTGAAGCAACCTTCACCGGTCAGATTACCAGCAGCTCCCGACGTGATCTGAAGCAACCTTCACCGGTCAGATTACCAGCAGCTCCCGACGTGATCTGAAGACGCCTTCACCGGTCAGATCCAGCAACAGCATCGTCATCTTCACCTCACCTCACTCCGCACTTCACCTGATGGTCAGAAATCAAGTCGCCGCCAGCCAGCATCTTCGGCCAGGGTTCATCCGTAGGCCATGCAGACTTGCATGCCTGGTCTTCCCTGCAGCCTCTCCAGCGCCAAGGCACGCCTCACTGCACACACGGTCCTCCTAAGCAGTGCCCATCGCTCCCGTACACGCAGCAGTGCCACTACGCAACCGCTTCGCAGCAACTACGCAGCCACGACGCAGCCACTACGCAGCAACTCCCCGACTCACTGCGGGACACTCACTGCTCATCGCTCACTGCTCATCACCGACTGCACATCACCTTCGCAACCTCTCCCCGCCTCACCGTGGGACTTGCGAAGCACACTGCGGCAAGCGACTACAGACCCCACTGGCACTCGACAACCGACTCCATCAGCTTCAAGAACGACCTCCGGTCTTGGGGGGGAGTGATGTAGCGGCCAGCTACATAACACCCGCACAGCGCCATCTACCCAATAACGACGGAACTACTATGACACAACTACGACTGCAACACCTAACAACGCGGGAAAAATTCAAAACAATCCTGAACCGCGATATCAACTTTCGCGAGCGACGCGGCATATATACAACTTCCAAAGTATGTCCGTCGGCCTGCAGGCCACCAAGCACGACCACCCAGCTTGGTTAGAGGCTCCTCCCTCTAGTTGGAGGAACACCACACCTTTATCCTCCACAAAGATTTCACAGAAGCCGACAGACAGGTTATTCCACGTGAATGGGCAATAGTACCCGGCGATAGCGGTACTAATTAAAATCTTACCGCAACCACCAAATGGTCGGCTTGACAATGTATGATACTGTTGGTTCTAAGATGAATTTGCAGAAAAGGAATGTTTTGATTAGATTGCCTTAATATTAATAATTAAGACTTCAACGCACATAATCTATCTATATAATTATATGAAATTCTCGTGTCACAGTGTTAGTTAAAATACTCCTCCGAAACGGCTGGACCGATTTGTACGAAATTTTGTATGTATATTTGGTAGGCCTGAGAATCGGTCGTAATCTATTTTTCGAACCCCAACTCATAAGGTTTGCCCAATACAAAAAATATATTTTAATATTTTGGCCAATTTTCAAATTTTTATTTATTTATGTTATGGCAATAAAAATAAATACAACCCTTAATTTTTACCCTTTTATCACCAACCGATATATTTTAAAGACCATATTAGTAATTTAAACATCTCAGTACCTAGATCAGTTATCCACGCCAGGCGCATACTTACAGGCGCTAGGCGTTAAACAAAGAATTGCGTCGCAGTGTTAGTCACAATACTCCTCGGAAAGGGCTGGACCGATTTGTATGAAATTTTATATATATATTTGATAGGTCTGAAAATCGGTCGTAATCTTTTTTCAAATCCCTAAGTCATAAGGGTGGTCCAACACAAAGATGTTTTTATATTTTGTGGACAACTTTGTTTTTTTTGATGTGGCATTAAAAATACTGACAACCCTTAATTTTCACCATTTTATCACCAACCCCTGTTTTTAATAGCCATATTAGTAGTTTAATAATATCTCTAGATCAGTTAACCACGCCTCGCGTGTAACGGTGTCAAGAAAAACGTGTCACAATGTTAGTTACGATACTCCTCCGAAACGGCTAGACGGATTTGTATAAAATTTTTACATTTATATTTGATAAGTCTGAGAATCGGTCGTAATCAGTTCTTTTTCTTCAAACAATAAATGATTCGAATTTGAAAAAGTTCTAATTAGAAGGGTGGCCAAAGTAAACATATTTTTTTTTTGTTTCATTTTTATTTTAATTTCAGTAAGATGTGGCTGTAAAAAATACATACAACCCTTAATTCTCACCCTTACATCACCAATCCCTTTTTAATGGAAAAATCAGTAATTTAATTAATTCACCAGATCAGTTATGCACGCCAGGCATATACAAGTGTCAGAATCATCAAAATAATTTCACATTGTTAGTCAGACAAACTGCCTCCGTGGTCTAGTATGCGTAGGGTAGCGTATGCGACTGCTGATCGGAGGTCCCGGGCTCGATTCCCGGGTCGGGCAAAAGTGTTACTGGGTTTTTCCGAATTCTCAGTAGCAGCACAAAATCTGGTGAAGTGCCCGGTAACGGCAACAGGCTCCCTATTACGTGGGACCTAACAATTCACGGCGAAATGTGGGTGTAATATTGCACCTCCACCTACCCCTTCGGGGATCAGGCGTGAGCCTATAAAAAAATATTTAAAAAAAACTTTAGTCACAATACTCCTCCGAGACGCCTTGACCGATTTGTATGACCTTTTATATAATATATATATATTCAGTAGGTCTGAGATGTCATATAAAAAAATATTTGACCTATGTTGTCCCACTGCACCGCTAAGGTCTCCTTTACACTCTTCCAAGCGTCCCTATCTTCTACCAAGTTGGGCCAGTTGCTGTCAAAGTTGTCTAGATCGTCACGCCATCGTTTTCGGGGTCTGCCTTTGTACCGCCGTCCGACTTGCGGCACCCATTGTGTGACGATCTTTGCCCATCGGCTAGGATTCATCTGGGTCACGTGACAAGCCCAAGCCCACTTTAGGTTGGTAGTCTTGTGTCTCACATGAGCAGCACATGTCATGTCAGAGATCGTAGAACGGCATTTTGCACTCGATTGACCTTATTACAAAAAGATTTTTGTTCCCTAGAAATAATTCATATGGCAAAAAGCTTTTGCTGGGTCACCTATTATATAATTATTTCTACAAAAATCTTCAATGTTTGTTTGTTTGTTCTTTATATACTCTGAAATGGCAAAAGATTAATTACTTTTTCTATCACACGTCTTAGGCAACTTTTTCAGAAACGTTTGGAAAAAAAGGGAAGAAAAAATACCTTGAAAAGGCGATACAAAGTTCGCCGGGTCAGCTAGTACAAATATAATAAGAAGATTTAGATTGTCTGAAATTAGTCGTAATATATGGTAAAACCACCTTGGTACAGCTTTTCTTAAGGCTTTCATTTGAACTATTGTTCCTTTTATTTATTAGAATACCAAAAAACTATTTGTCTAGCAGCCATATATGAATATAATAATAATAATAATAATATTCTACCACACACACACATCATCATCTAGTCCCAAGCTAAGCAGAGCTTGTGTTATGGGTACTAGATAATGGATAAACATACTTACATATATACTTTTTTTTTGTAAATAGATACATATTATACATAGAAACACCCAGACCAAGACAAACATCCATCTTCATGCACATAAATGTTTGACTTGAGTGGGAATCGAACCCGCGAACTTCGACATAGCAGTCGCTTACACTCCCGCTGCGCCAACCGATCGTCAAAATCAGTATCAGTTTCCTCGGCTGGACATGGGCTTCTTGCCACAATAAGACCAAGCGCGAGTTGGCAAGTTTAAGATAAAAAACATAATAGAGTACTCTCAGACAGGTTTCGTCTTGATGTTTACCTTTAACGTTGACTAAAAGATAACTCTGTGTTCATTATTCTTGGTTCTAGAATAGTGAACATGAGGCTTAGAATATCATCGTTGAAGATCAAAATATGTGCGATAGCAAGATAGTGTTTAGGTTAACAATTGATTTTAAAAAGTTCCTTGGTTACTTATGAAAACATTATTATTTAGTGATATATCCTGTTCACCAATTTGATATAATAATGTCCAGAAATATAGCCGGTTGTTTTTTGTGGTTTTTGACGTAGGCGCTCGTTTTGGGTATAATTTTAGATCCACTACAAAATCCAAGTTAAAACATAAAATAATCAAATAAAGTTTATCACTAAACGCTTAATCCGTTCAAAAGCAAACAAAACTCTTTAAAGCGGCATTATTCAAGTGTTATAATAACATCAACCACAACACAGGAACTCGGGACACGTACGAACAATTCAGGCCAAAATTCGGGACAAACAACGGAACCGTCGATCAACCTGTAGGAACTGGTCGGCTCACGGACAAAATGTGCGGACGGTAAATCACTAGATTCAGGAACAGAGTGCAGTACAGACGTAAGAGCACGCCACTAGTAAACTATGTGACTGTGACGGGTTTTTCACAGACGACACGGCAACGATACGACATGAAATTTATTTAAAGCCATATTTTACTTAATTCGATAATACATACATCAGAAAAGTCTAAGCAACACATACAAATTTCAATTTTACAATGTGTTTTCTCATTAAATTCTTAGTGTTTCCTTATTTATATTATTTTTTTTATGCTTTTTTGATATTAAACAACATTTTTTTTTAATAATCTTAATTAACAATAATTACGAGAAAGTACTGTATGTACGTAGTACAAAGTAAGGTGCCTAATAAACTACACTTAAATTAAAATTAAATGGTTGTACAAAAATTGCATAGGGTAAACAGTATAATGATTGGCACTCTAAGCAAATTTCTGTAAATAACTGGAGAATTCTCGTAAAATACAAAGTTGATAGTATAATTATTTGCTTTATCGGATAAAAGGTTTCAAGACTCAAAGAAAGTACTAGTTTAATCTAAGTAATAAATATTAATGTAATTTCTGTATTGAATTCAAATTACTTCTGTCCAAAAGTGCAATCATGGCACTTAAGTACATTGATTGGCATATGAATAAAATATAATCATTGGCACTTGGCAGTTTTGAAAATTGACACATTATTTTATACATAGGTATGGATATTTAGTCTGTGTTGTGCCTGTGACGTTTTTTAATACAAAGTAATACTACCAGATTGCATTCCACGAGCAGCGTTAGAGGAGATTAAAAAAATAAACAAAGCAAACAGTACCTATCGTTGCGAAGAGACAGAAAACTTGTGTGGCATAGTAAGCCGAATTCTCCTATTGACTTACAATGATGTATGATTGTCGTTCAACTGAGGATTAGTCTGTCCACCAGTATCTTTTTCTCTTTTCTTGTTTTTTCACCTTCTATGGAAGAAAATCTTTGTTTTTTTCGTCCTGTTTGACCTTTTTTCTTGCTTATCAATTTATCTACAGATTTTTTGAACACAACATGTAATCCACTAAGTAAATGGGTAAGTAGCAATCCACCGGTCTCTCCACTAAGCAGCAGCGATAGCCTAGTAGAGAGACCGACGGATTGTTACGCAGAGGGTCTCGGGTTCGAATCCACGGCGCGCACCAATGACTTCGAAGTTATGTGCGTATTAAATTGGTAATTATCGCTTGCTTAACGATGAAGGAAGACATCGTGAGGAAACCTGCATGTCTGAGAGTTCTCCATAATGTTCTCGAAAGACATGTGAAGTCTGCCAACCCGCACTTGGCCAGCGTGGTGAACTATGGCCTTACTCTTCTCATAGTGAGAAGGGGCACGTGCTCAGCAGTGGGACAGTTTATATACAGGGCTGATGATGATGATGATGAAATGGGCATGTTTCTTCTTTTTTTTCTTGCTGGCCGAATGAAGGCCTCCTTCTAATTGCGCATTCAAACACAGTCCCACCAACGCGACCTAAATCCATACTGTTCGTGCACTTTTTTTATATCCTTCGTCCACCGCATTTGAAGTCTCCTTCTAGGTCTGTTTTCCTTCTAAAGTCTCTGTCCCAAACTCCATACCCCACGAACTATGTTTGCGAACTATGAGACCCACCCACTGCCACTTGCTCTTTGTTTTAGTACCAGGTGTCGGTTTTGCTTTCTCACAGCATAATACCACGACGTTTCTTTCTGCTTTCCTCTGGGTGACTTTAATTTTGTTAATGCTCTCTTTTGTCAGCACACAGGTTTCTGCTCCGTGATAAGCTCTAGTAAAATATAAAGGTCCAGCAACCAGGCTTTCTATTCAGCAGTAATAATAATTTTGAAAGCAGAGTTCAATTTTGCATGTGCATATTGAATGGTCATTATCGCTTGTCCCGTAGCTCGGAAAGCACACGTTAAGCCGTCGGTTCCGGCTGCATGTAAATCTTTAACAGTCATTAGTCAAAACCCTTGAATAAACTGACGCTAGTCTAAGCCATGGAATATCACTATATGTCTTTGGGTTTTAAAGGTCAGACCATAGTCAATTGGTGGCAAAGCTAATATTCTGTCAAATCTTCCGGGATTCGCTTACCGGTCTACGGTTAGCGTATCCCGCGCTACAAGGCGACAGTCTTTGGGGCAATCGGGTATATGCTAGGTCGACGATAAATCATTAGCAGGCAAGGTATAGTTTTGACACTACCCACAGGATAATTATACTATATGTTATTGGCAGTACCAGGAATTGATTTTGGATCAAAGCTGGAAAGTATAATGATTGGCGTAATATACCAATTATTAAAATATCAAACAAAATAAATGATAGTGATTGGCATCGCCGAAACATCGTGATTCCCGTGACGTATAGTTGGGCACCTAATTGGCCGTTGTTCTCGTAGGCCATACTTATGCAGTCGATTTCGCACAGTTTGGCAGCTAACAACAACACCACTTGCATTTTGTAGCCTTAAACCTATCTCTCGGGCGGTTACGATCGGCTGGCGTCTTGCAGTCAGTTGTATGTATCGATCTTGCCGTGTGAATGTACACCTACCTCGACCTGGTCGCTGCTCAGCAGGATCTCCCGCGTTAGCGTAACGCTGATGAAGACGGCAAATAACGCTTCTGTTGATACCAAAATACCGAGATACCTGAGATTGACTTCTTCCCGCTTGCAACATCCCTACAGCTCTTTGCATTTCATCTACGTTCAAATGACGTCGCTCCATGTCGTAAAAAATGTCTCAAAATTCAAATTTGTTCTAAACTTTTTCAAATGATTGTTTAAATCATAAAATTGATACAGAATACTAAATTTTAATAAGCAAAGAAAACGCTATAAAATTTGAACAAATGCATGCGCTTTTGAATTTGTGAAAAAAAAAAAAAGAAATATGCTACTAGTTTTTTTTTACAACCAGCCAGTATGTCCTCTAGATCAAAAAAGTTTACATAGGTATTACCTACTTGGTAAGAAATGGTATAATTTGAGATAGTATGTGTTGCTTAGACTTTTTTGATGTGTGTATTTTCCTTTATTACTACTATTAATCAATTATGGACAGAATGACAATCGTTAGGATTTGTTTGAGGCGGTCTAAGAACTGTAACACCAGATTTCGACGCACACTCATACGAAAAGTAAGAAGAAGAAATATATTAGATACCTATATCTGTAATAAATTAAGAATACTCAATAATAAACAATAACCTATGTATGTATAAGTGTACATATGGAACTGCGCCAGCCACATTTATTAACTCTTTAATTGAGAAAGAGTGTGGTTGACACATGTGTTTCTTAACTGTAAATCTTCAAAACGCGACACCTCTAAGCATCCAACGGGTAATTTACACAAAACCTTCACAAATTATACACATAAACCTTTATCACTCCGTCTATTGATAACAAAAAGACGTGAAACAGACAAACACCATAGACGAGGTGGCGACTTTGTTTTATTATAATGTAAATTATCGAGATTGCTTAGTCACGTCAAATTTCATTGCAATTTAGAGCGTGGCAGCCTTAGCATTTACATTCATGTCTCTTGAAAAGAAAATAAAAGAATGCATTTATTTCGCAACACGCAAAGGACACAAAAAATTTGCTAGCATTGTCATTACTCACATCATCATCATCATCAGCCTTTAACAGTCCACTGTTGGACTAGGCCTCTCCTTTGAAAGAAGGAATTGGCCTACTGTACCACGCTGGTCAAACGGTTTGGTATAGGGTTTGTATCAAGTTTTTCATCTCTTACAGTGCTGTTCTCTGCATAATATGCTCCCTCTGTCGGCTCTTACGACACCCATGGGATGATATGGATATACATTACTCACATAATAAACGTTATTATTTTGACAATTTAGCTTTATCGAAAATGATTGGACCAGATGTTATCAGTCGTACAGTATCGCGAAAGGGATTTTAGACTATAAAATCCCTTTTGCGATACTGTTGGTCCCCGGGGATCGCTATCCTTTCTCTATGTTTGAAACAAATGTACTCTTTAAGGCAAATATTTCGCGGTGAAACCTGAATGAAAGAAAAAGAAATTAATTACGTTTCTTGTAATACTTTGACGGAATTTTATTTAATTACCAAATAAATGTTAATGCTTGAATTGTATTTGAATGCTTTTATAATGAGAGCCTATTTAAATAAAAGTTACAATATTTTCAAAATTTAACAAGTAATAACAATATACTTTTAAAGGGCAATCTACGTCTTATGTATCTTTTAGAACATACATAAAAGTGATCTAATAAAATATGCTACATTACCATATAACAGAAGAGAGCAACAAATTTCAAAGACAAAAGAAAACCAAATCCTATATAATGTAACTTCAAAGTAAAAAAAGTGAACTTCAATTGTACGGAATAAATGCCAACTAAAGAAGATTTTTATACACGTGTAACAACGTTCAACTACAGAGTTTTACACGACGGATGAACACTTTCTTTGCTTTGAGAACTGTTCCACTCTTTAAACACAATACATTTGACTACAGAGCAACAAGCACTTTGTGTTGTCAGCAATTCAGGCACGTCACTTGGAAAAATCGATACCCAAACAAAATAGCTCAAGCGAATATCCTTTCAGAAGGTGTTGCCGAAAATCTAAAATTCGTGCAATATAGAAACGAAGAAGTAACTACCATGAAATCGTAAATCGTAACTACGCCGCCAAAACAAACCAATACATCACCCAAAGTTGAGGACACAGGACAGTTACGATAATTATTATTGCTTATAGAGAAAATCCTATCATGAAGCCTTATTGTGGCCCAGCTTTTTATGTTAGGGCCACAAACTAGGCGTACGAGTACAGCATGATGGTCAGTATAAACCATGACGGACGAAAAGCAACAAAATAGAAAAGGAAAACAATTTAAGAAAGCGACGACGCAGCATAATTCGTTTCTCCACACTTTGTGCGAGATTCACTTCTAACGTTAATTTTGAAATGACTTCCAAGGTACAATTTTCTCTTGTGCTTTCATGAAATTGAGGTTCTCTAGTTCAGCACGTTTTTTTTGTGGACTAATTAGTGTCCGTGTGGTGACGGATTAAGAATACGAAATTTCACCACCCCATATCATCCCATGGGTGTCGTAAGTGCTGACAGAGGAAGCTTATTATGCAGAGAACAACACTGCAAGAGAAGGAAAACTTGATGTAAACCCTATACCAACCCGTTTGGCCAGCGTCGTATAGTAGGCCAATTCCTCCTTTCAAAGGAGAGGCCTAGTCCAGCAGTGGATTGTTAAAGGCTGATGATGATGAATTAGTTCTACTCGTTCTATTGTTTCAGTATGTATATAATAATTAAAACAAGTAATGTTGCCATTCTTAAAGAAGTGAATACTATTTGGGACTGTTGTTACAATAAAAACACACGTGTATGAAATAAAAGCAAAATTGGTAGTACATAGTTCCTACATTGTATATTTGCAATTGAAAACCTATCAAGAGCTACGATATTAAAATCTGTGAAACATGAGACCTTGTTGCCTTAATGTGGTGTTATTATCTGGGGGACTGTAACTTCCAGTAAAATATTCTGGCACATCGTTGTTCCGTATTTACGATTTACTGTTATCGCTTGTCTCTTGGCCTTGTTTGGCAGAAGCGTTCTTTCGGACCGTATTGATGTTATATATAACGGAAGGCTGGTAACGACTGTCCAGACTCCATTCCGTGATCCTATTCCCCTCTATGTTGTTTTCCTTCAGGAAAAAAGAAGCAACATTTCTGAGTAGGTACCGTTACGAAAACATATAAAAAGCACAAGTGGTCGGAAAAACAGATATGTCATATAATATTTTGTGGAATAAGTTTGGCCACGGAGTTTTAGTGCAGGTTCAGAAATTGGGTCATATCGGCACTTATGACAAGTTCGTCGTTGTATGGGTTACGTCGAGTGCAAACATAAAACTAAATTACAAGAACGTTCAAAACTTTCTAACTTCGTACCTATATTTTTTTATTGAATGCAGTGCTTCGCACGTACGGAGACAATAGCGTTTACCTGATTTTCGTTCTTACCGTCAGATGGCAAATTACATCTACAAAACTTTTTCTATTTCAATACCGCAACGTAAGAGATCAGAAAATTGCTTTAGTAGTAATGTTCCTTTCGTATTCAGTACAAATTCTTTAAAATTCTATAGACTTTACATAATGCGGATATAAAGAATGAAAATAATTTGGAATAGAATGCGGTGGGTGGCAAAATGGCAGACTTGAAGCATATCTTATATCTCATAAACGATAATAGATGTCCATGATACTATTGACGTGACTTCTATTACACAAGAAATAAATTTAATTTTATGGGCTGTTACTACTCTTTTAATTTGTACCTTGTTGACACAAGTCAGTACTATTAGCTATAATTTTAACCTTAACTTCAGTGGCTTAGAGACTGTTACAATATGTCAGTCAGCACAATTTTCTTTTTTATCTGTCATAAATACAGAAAGATGTTTAATTGTAATGTTTATTTTAATGCTCCTTTGCGCTTTTTATACTGGTAACATGCTTTGGAGTTTGACTATTATTTTAAATTCAGCATTATTGTGTAGAAAAATTGAGCAAGACTGAGCTGTTGGCCAAGACTCACATTGGATCATTGAACCAAAGAAGTAAGAAACGTCTACAAATGTAGATTTGTATCATTAAGCGAAAGTAGAAAACAAGCTTGTGGGTTTTGAAAATAAAAAGTAATAACGATCCTCTATAAAAAAATATTTGCAGGAGTTCTATATTCAGCAGTGAAAGTCTTTCAGCTGACATGATTTTTAATTAATATTATTGAAACCAGTTTTTATAATGTTGCAGGTCCTGAAATACACAATATTGCAAACACAGCTTACCTAGTACATCCACGCACCCTATCTGCTTCTTCATAGTGCTAGTATTGATCGGGCACATGTAGCACCCTCGACCTTCAGCGGCCTGATGTGCAGTTGCCAGGACCCGGGCGTCTCATCTCGTCATTGTCTGGTCGTCCGCTCTGATCCACGCAGGTGGCGGTAGAAGGAATAAATTATTATAAGTTTAACGTGTTTGTCTGTGGTTTTATGCAATAGATTTTTGTTATTTAATAGACGGTAAACGAGCAAACGGTAAGCGATTACTGCAGTACATGACGACAAGAAACACCAGAGGAACCACAAATGTGTTGCTTCCTTTGGGATGGGCAAAGGAGGAGGAGCGGGATGAGGGAAAAGAAAAAGCCGTTGAGAACCACATGCTCACACGAAAAAAACGAAGAAGAAGATTAATTACCAAACAGCTTAATTAGATAACCGATTTTAATATTCGCGATTTGTATACATCATACAAAATATTTGTATTCATCATACTTAATCCAGAGAGAGAGAGAGCTCTCATCAGTCTCTCCGCGACCACGGTCGGTGCAAAATGATCGAAACGTCGGCAACAAATAGGTCTTTATACCTTAAATAAGTTAAGGCAAGTGTTAATGGGACAGGACGAATGTGAAGACCTAGGCGGACGTTCTCTGACCACATTGGAGACGTCCTAAAAACAGGACATGTTAGAAGTACCCTGAACAGAAGAGCATGTATGAGGAATCTGATGGGAGTGAATGAATCAAGAGATATGTCAGGATCGTTTCAAATGGCATTCCGTAGTCTCTGCCTACCACTCCGGGAAACAGGCGTGGGTCTATGTATGTATGTAAATACGTTACGTATCCGTGATTAAGACTCGCTAAATTAGCTTAATTAGATCATTCTTATCTTAAGATCATCTATTACAAAAATATCATGAGTGTTCAATATAAATTTACTTTACATAGAATTTATGTAGTAACTTTAATACACCGATACTAGTCGAGATAATCCTTTTGTATATCATATATAATTGATAGATTCTGTATCTGATTTTAGGATTACATGTAACGGATGAGACGTTGAGGAGCTTATAAAGCGAGGTCCCATATCTAATAAGGATGAATGTTACATGAGCTTTTATACAAATTGCTATTTATTAGTTACTTCTTTGTCGAAATATGAAGTAGGTAAGTACATTTATTTCTGAATGGACACGTTTATTTGTTAGACCATTAGGAAATTATTTGTTCAAGCTATGTTATTTAATGAAGATGCATTTAAGAGTACCTACGTCTAATGTTGATCACTCAAACTACTTTGTTGTGTATTCTACGGACATTCTGAAAATTGCCTACAATATTGATTATGATGGCAATAGGCTCGCCCCGTATTATAAGACTATTCGATAATTCGTGGACCAAGCGACGTACACTCGTTGACCGCGCGGCGTTCAGTCGTTGACGGCGCGCGGTCCACTGGTTGACCGCGCGGCGTTCACTCGTTGACGGCGCGCGGTCCGCTGGTTGACCGCGCGGCGTTCACTCGTTGACGGCGCGCGGTCCGCTGGTTGACCGCGCGACGTCCACTCGTGGACGCCGTGCGGAGTGGGTGCCGGGTGGCTCTAATGAGCGTTGACCTTAACGGTGTTTTACAAACAATCCTGTATATAGGGCTGATGATGATGCTGATAAATTATGTTTCTGATTGTTTTTATCAAATCCCCATTCCGTAGTTTTTCGCGACATAGTAACTAACATCCATCCTCACATACTTTAGCATGTATTATAGTCGCCGGATTTCTTAACTGATTACCACTTATCGCATTTCCATACACAATTCTTGAAAATAGAACTACTATCAGTTAGATATATTATATTCAACATAGAAAGCTTCCTTAAGAAGGCTCTTGATACTTTTTCATTTGAATGTGTAGCTATATCGTGGGTATAATGGAAGAACTGAATAACTCAACATTTCAAGTTTCGAGATAATCGCGATTTACTGTTTTCTTGATTATTTTTTTACATCACTAAGAAATGGAGAACAATTTTACAGTCGGTGATTTTATATGCTTTAAGCATGTTTGCTGTCGATTCTATGCTTAATAAAACTAACTTTTATCATGAACCAAAAAAAAATATAAAAATAAAAAAGTAAGCTATCCAATTTTGACACACTAAGATATTGCAAACATAGTTAGCTAATTCTATATTGTAGTTATTCAGTTTTGCCCACACATTAAACGAATATGAATACATGAATTTGGGTCAACTAAGTACACTTATTGAGTTTTGAACCTAAAGAAATATTTAAACACGAAAGTTAGGCATTCTTAGTGAAAGTTTATTTGTGAAATTTTATCACTCGTGGGTAGCGCTCGTAGCGAGACTTGGCTTGCCATTCACAACAGATCGCCAAAGTTAACCAACGCTTGTACAGGTCGCCACTTGGATGGGTGACCGTGTTATTTACATCTAAGCGCTACCGTGCTTCGGAGGGCACGTAAAGCTGTCGGTCCCGGTTCCTATCTAAGGGTAAGGATTAAGTAAGTATCGTTAGGCCATGTCGAAGGCCTTAAGGAGGTCTGAAAACTCCACCGACACCAGAGTTGGCCACACGCTTACACGAAAAATAAACAAACAATCACTGATTATTGATCTCACATGAAATAAAAACCTAGGATTGGAAGTAGCAACATTGTATATATAAAAAAAATTCCAGAAAATTACAATATCAAAATTAACAAAATTAGGTATGGCAACAAAATATTTAAATTATGTAATAAAATCAAATAAATTACTTATTATAAATCTTCTAAAATCAACTAAAACAAAAATAACTTTCCTTTGCATTAAAACATACTAGAGTGGTCTGAAAAGTTTCTGACCTCAACCTGGAGGAAGCAGCACTCGTTAAAAAAAGTATTGTGGATGTAATTGTACTTCTTGTGACAGTTACCCACCAACATTTCATTTTGTACCAGTAGTTGCTGTTTGACAGCCATACGATTGAATCGATGTGAGTGTTTTTTGTGAAAATGGCAAATTTTGTATCGAGCTGTCATTAAATTCTTGTTTTTATAAGGCAATATACCGACGTCATTTAATTTGATTAGACCTCAATTTATGGGGACTCTCTGCTCCATCATCATCGCCCTAGCGTTATCCCGGTTGCATCCAAGACTTACACGGCTTAGAGCCCGAGGTCCGCTTACTGGTCTAACCAGATATGACAGAATATCAACTTTTTCACAGAGCGACTGCCGTTTGACCCCCGCAACCCAAAGGGATAGCGATATTCCAAGGTTTAGACCAGTATCAGTTTATTTGAGGGTACTGACTCCATGTAACGACGCTCAAACATCTTCATGACAGCCAGGACCGACGGTTTAACGTGCTCAGAGGCACGGGGCAAGCGATAATTTAAAACGCACTTAACTTTGAAAAGTGATTGGTGCGTGCCGTGGATTCGAACCCGATACCCTCTGCATGGACTGCCATTGGTACCTCCACTAAGCTATTGCTTCTTCTCTGATCCATCATTTACCACAATGAAATTTTGGGCAGCTGAATTTAAACCTGGTCGTAAGAGCTAAGGAACAGATGAAGGACCGGGACGTCCAAAAATGCAACCACTGACGATAACCTTGCTAAATTTCACCAAATGGTACTAGACGACCGCAAAATTGAGTAAAAGAGGTAGTAGAGGCTATGAAAATGACCAACAAATGTATTAGTTACATATTAAATCAAGATTTAAGCTTAAGACCAAAACCGCGTTCGAATGAACATTTTTTAATGCTCTATTTGTGTAGTTTAGGCCTAATAAATCCAAGTTTTGGTCCAATGAATGACTTTAGATGAAACCTGAATACTCCATTATACGCCCAAATCAATAATACATTCCAAACAGTAAATTGCTAAGGAGGAACCGACTCCAAAAGACAAAAAACGTTTTTTCGGCTGGGAAAGTGATGCTGACTGTTTGTTGGGATGTTCATGGAGAGAAATCGAAAGGGATACACATATTACTGCAGCATACTACGCTTTATTACTGGACAAATTGAGGGTAGAAGTTGTGCAAAAAGGTCCATATTTGCAGAAAAGACTATATTACTGACATAAATCTTCGTATATTTTATATTTATTTTGTCGCTGATTGCCTCCATGGCCCAGTAAATAACCTATGCGTCTGTTGATCGAGAGGTCTTGGGTTGGATTCCTGGGTTAGGCAAGAGTGTAGGTAACTGACTTTTCCGAATTCTCAGTAGTAGAAAAAAGTCTGGCAATGTGCCCGGCAACGTCAATAGACCCCTTTTTACGTAGGATGCATGAAATGGCCAAATGTGGGTGTAATAATTACAACTTCTGTCTAGCTCTTCGGAGTATCGGTTTGCCAGTTCACGCCTTGCTCGCTATCTCACGAGGTATTTTCTTACCTTGAGGCTTTCATAAAGGGGGCGTATAATGGTCAAACAATTATATTAACTACTTCTCTTCATTTTACTCATTTCATCAGCCTATCACTCCTAGAGGTGGGCCTCCCCAGGCTATGCCACAAGACTCATTCTGGCGGCCATCACTACGCTTGCTGAGGGGTGGCCTTAATTTAAGAACCTGCTTTTTAATCGATAGACCATAAGTTCCCCCATTCAATTTGCTATAACTCTGAACTATAAATAATAATAATTTTCTAACACATTCACACAACACCATCTAGTCCCGAACTAAGCAAAAGCTTGTACTATGTCAGCTACTTTGGTCTTCTGCTGAATAATCTCGTGCCGGAAATTATCCATCAGCGAAATCACTAGCATTGTCCTTTTCAAAGCTCTCGGGGAGACGTAGTATAGGCAGTATATTGCAGGACAGCCCAGTTTTAATGGAGTTAAAGGCATTTTCGTAATCCACAAAAGCCAGCCACAGCGGCCAGTGTTACTCTTCGGATTTCTAAATAACCTATGAAAAAGTATGCTCTGTATGGATTTGGCCCCCGGTCTAAATAAAGCCTTTAAGAAACCTTGCCTGTACTGGTGGCTGGAAACATCAAATCTTGATATCAGCAAAAAGTACGGAGGTCCACACCACCCAGTCTTAAACAGCTGCTCTCTGAGACACGAGGCAAGCCATAATTAACAATTTAAACACATTACTTTGAAAATTTACTGCCTAGAATTCTAACCCGAGCCCGAATGGCAGTTTGTTGATATCTCCACTAGGCTATCGCTGGCTACCTTATTAACATTATATGTCTTATAAATAATAATAGTATATATGTTTATACTATAAGCAAAGATCAAAAAATCTAAGTACCTACGATAAAAATACATGAACATTTTACGTGCGTGTTATACCGTGAAAATATAAAAAAATGAATTGCTTTAAATTTCAGAATAAAGGTATATTCAGCATGATGAAAGCCATACCACAATACTGGTAGCCCTATAAACAACATTCCAAATGTTATTTCAAGTACCTAATGCTCGTCCCTTAATTTACGTTCATAACTTTCAAAAAAATATTCCAGGTAAGAACTCGTATCCACAATTAAATTGTAAATTTCTTGAACTCACAAACAATATAGCGGTTTAACTACGGTTACTATAACCTTCAACATGTTTATTATACCCATGGCAACAAAATCACGTCAAATTATTTTCTCTTCCATATTATAAACGTGCTCCAAGACTATCCGGATGAATCTGTTCATACACATTATAATCAATATGAGGCAAACATTAGAAATACGTCTTATACATTAATCAAACGTGTGATCATGTTGCCAGTGCTCTGAACTCATTAGTGACAAAATATTAACGGTATAAGGCTACGTATCCCTTCGTCTGGCGCCGCCATTTTGATCATTTACGCAGATCTGGCGCCGTCCCGCTCCGGGACAGAAAAAAAAAGAGCTAATATGGCGGAAGCCATTTTGCTAATTATACCACATCTGGCAAAGCCTAGAAATGACAATTTAAACTAGTCTTCGATGTTTAGAAAAACTTAAATTTTACTGCTTTTCTGTATTATATGTGTAATAAAATATAGCATTTCAGATTCTTAATTAAGTACGCTATCATATTGCATACGGTAAATATGTATAAAGTGTGAAATTAAAACAATATCGTAAAGTAAAGATAGGGTCATGGCATTTTTTCCATTTTTCGATACATAATCTACCATAATTCATAAATTATACTTTTTCTCGTTAATATTTGTGTTTTATTTACAAAACTATACCCTAATTTAAAACATACAGTCATAAAATCACTTTACTCCATAAATTTTTTTAGCAGTAGGAACATTAATAAATGTAAGCCTTATCAGGCGCCGTCCTGCCGGTGTTATGAAGTGACTCATGTTTCAAGATTTGTTCTGAGAGAGACGTGGCTCAAGTGGCTCATGTTTTTTGTTTATTCGTAAGTTCAGTTCATATAGTAAGCCTAAAAAAAAAACTACATTCGTAAAGTAATAAATTTGGCAGCTTGAGATATAAACATAAACCTCTCGAAAAACGACTCTAAATAGGTACTCACAATTAATGACCTGTAAAACAATTTCAGATTATCTTTTTTTAATACTAATAACATTTTCTAAAACTAGATTTATTATACTAAAGTTACGTTACAAAATTAAAACGTGTTAGCGAACAAAAATATTTGAGAATTTATAAGCAAAACGTGTGGGATTTGTCCCGGAGCGGGACAAATGCCAGACGGAGATTTGTCCCGCTCCGGGACAAATGCCAGACACACATGTTCTCTGCTACAATATTATGGATCCGACTTTCATGAATTCTCTAGGAAAAAAAGGAAAAAAGCAATATAGATAATTTTTAGTTAATTTTTATGTTATCTTATGTTCATTTTCAGTCAAAATGGCAATATAATATGCTCCGAAATAATCCACACTAATGTAGCAGTGATCAAAGTTGCCTGTGTGGCATTTGTCCCGCTCCGGGACGACACAATGCCGGCAGTAATTTTATCACAAATTTCGCTAAATATTGATTTACTTGGATGAATCTAAAGTAAGAAATATGTTAATAGTTATACAATAATTAGTTTTTCACAATCTTTTACACAAAAGTATCGTAAATAGCCAACAAGAAATAGTTTTTTTGGCGGGACTAACACGATTGCAAAGTGGGAGTGGTTGACGAAATAAGCATTTTTTTTGTTAAAAAGCCTTGAATCCACACAAAAAATTACTTATATTAAGTATATTACTTACCCACCCATCCTTTCCTAATGATGTTTAGGCCGAAACACAACAAAATATACTTAAAATTCACAAAATACGCGGACGTTCGTTGTAAACAAACACTAGCACACAACCGCACACGGAACACTGCAGGAACAATGAACATTCATGGAATTATATGCCTTGTTGAGTTTCTGTTGGACTGTATTTCTATCTTTTTTCGTCAGTATATGTTATAGCAGTGCGAAATGCATATAAGGTGCCTAAATCCACGTTTTTAAAAACAGCTAACTAAATTCCCGGAGCGGGACGGCGCCACATGCGCCAAATAATTTTCTGTCCCGGAGCGGGAATATGCCAGATGTGGGCTAATTTCAAAAATGGCGGATGCCAGATAATCTAATTGTCTTTTTGTCCCGGAGCGGGAATACGCCAGACGAAGGGGTATACATTAAAGATGTGCGTGATTGCTAAGCGATCTGTTAAGGAACAATCCCCAATAGTATTTTACCTAATGGAAAGAAAGAGGAACCCACCACGTACCTTCGGATTGACTACCCCAAGTATTGTAATAGAGAAAGATTGACAATACCGAACTCCTGTGATAAGAAAGGATAAGGGATATATAGGACATGGGTGATATGGGTCCCAAGAAGATACCTGACTTGCAGTATCCCGCTGTAAGTTTCCACATTTGTTTCACCTGGTTTCACCTGCACAAGGTATCCTCAGGGGCAATGGACAACGACTGAGCCTTTTACATAATTATTTCATTTTACTTATCTGCGCTCATCACGGATGATACTATTTTTGGCAGATTCGACATTTTAAGCTTAGACGGTTAGGTAAGCCAGCTTTAAAAATTCGGTAGATACTCTAGAATGCTTAAATTAACCTACTTTCTGAGCCTAACCTAGATTTCAATGTGTAAGAATTTCGAGAGATCCATTAATATTGAAATTACATGGCAAAGGAGCGCTTAAACACCCAGACGTCGTCCTTTCAAAATCAGCAGGTATAGTTAACTTAAGTTAAAATTATTGATCAAACCTGCAAATTGAGGTGATTTTGTTTCACATAATCTAACCTCATTGAAGGCATAAGTTCTACAAGACTATTTCTGATTAGTCCTTTTCTAAAAAAGATACAGTGGGTAAATGAATATAATAAAACTAGAGGACGCCAGCAGCTACGCCTGCATTTTTTTAAATTTACCCGTTTTGGCCGATCCCGAGGGAATTTCGGGAAATCCCTTCTTAGTGCACCCCTACGGTCCCCAAGGAACATACATGCCAAATTTCAGCTTCCTGCGCCCAATAGTTTCGGCTGTAGCGTGTCTGTCAGTCAGTCAGTAACGCAAGGATTTTATATATTAAGATAAGAAGGAATAGACGATAGGCGAGCATAGACCACGCAATCTTATAAAGGTTTTTAAGCACGCACATTTGACATTTGAATGAATAGAAACGACCAGACAATGTACAATTTCAATTATTTCTGTTTAAGAATATCTATTTTTAATGCTTGGCAGTATGAGTAAGGAAGGTTTGAAGTATCCGTAGTAAAGTAACGGCAGCACGGATCGACATTTCAATGAAGTAGGTAAAGCGTCTTCGTCACCATATACTATACAGGTGGGTGACCGGTTACAAAATGTCTATAAAGAGCTTGTAAACTCATAGGTCCATGTCACAAGATCTTTGCCAGTCATTAAGAGGAGTTCTTCAATACACTAATTTCCTACCATACTACAGTATCAGTACCGCACTAGTCTTTACTTTTCTTTGGCCTCCGACATGGCCTAAAGATACTTGTCATGAGACTACAATCGGGACCGACAGCATCCGACATGGCCTTAAGATACTTGTCATGAGACTACAATCGGGACCGACAGCTTTACGTGCCCTTTGAAGCTCAGTAGCGCTCTGATGTAAATGCCACACGGGATTACCCATCCAAGTGTCGACCTGTACAAGCGTTACCTAACCTTGCCAATCTATTACGAACAGCTATTACTCTAATGATGTTGCTACAACTGTAGCAAATATTGCAAAGAAAATTATGTATGTGCAGTCTTACAAATTAAGTAGACGACACGCTTGAAAAATAAAACCAAACTAATGTGATAGATATATAAGTCCGTAAATCTGATTATTATCTCATTGAAACATTCCGAAAATTTGATGTTAGTTTTCTCGTTTCATTCATTTGATGTAATAAGATAAGATAATAAAGCCATTTGATTGTAGGCGCCGACTCCACGAGCGAGAGAATCGCGTCGATATTATCGTCGTGCCACCTATTTCTATATACTCTCTATGAACGTGTCTCCACAGGGCGATTTTATCGCGGCGATGTGACGAGTGGCAATGTGCGAGCGTAACGTCGTCGTATCGCAGCGGTATCGTCGCTACTGTTGGCGTGCCCGCTGCGCGCTCGCCCCAGAACGCAGCGCTGTCGCAGCGAGCGCGCGGCGGGCGCGCTGTCAAACAGGTCTGGCACCTGACTGAACTCTTTAAAAAAAATGAAAGCACAACGCATCGTCGAGGAAACGCGGCGATTCCGTTACGAGTCGTCGCAGACACGTTGAGATTCCGTCATGAGTCGTGACGATACACTGACGGAATAATCGCTCGTTCTAGGAGATTCCTCGATGATAGTAGCGCGGACTCGTCGCGATTCTCGCGCTCGTGGAGTCAGCGCAGTCAGTAATCTTTATAGATCTAAATTCTCTTAGAGTTTTGAAAGTCGGCAATAAAGTTGGTATGACCGAGATTGTTATGATTTAAGTCTGTAGTCAAGTTTGCAGTTCATAAAATTATGAGCTGAATATTTTGGGTTTATGACTGTTTATCAGAATTATCTCGAATTTTATTCACGTCAATTCGAATGATGAATAATTTGATGAGTATAAAAATTGTATGTGTGATGATTATGTTTGATTCTGATGACGGGGACTAACCAACTACGCAGTAGATAATTACATTAGTGGAAACGTGTGTGCCAAACGTATTTAAGTACATTCTCTATTGCCTCGCTCTCATTACATGAGTAGAGAACGCTCTCATAGTCCGATGGAATCTGATACATCCGGATAAAGATTTAGCGCTAGATCAACAGCTCAGGTTAAGCTATTGATGTAGCGCTTTTCGGGGCATATTGGTGTAAAGCCTAACCAGGAGCTCTTATAAGTGATACTATCTAGGAGTATCTATCTATTCTCATTGGTATATTTATCACAATTATTGAGATTATTCACAATATTCACGACAAACATAACGAAGACTATGAGATTGGGACCGGATCGACAGTTGAAAAATGTTGGACAATATAATTTTACTAACTAGACACGTCGTATAATAGGCGGAGTAATTATATTTACTTATTTAAAAATAAGGAAGTATGTACTTATATTTATTTATCTTTACGTATAATCGTATGTACTAATTTAAAAGTAATCAAATTGTACGTACGTATATATTGAACAATTAATAGTCAATAAATGACAAATTGTATCACAAAATTGCAACTACGTACCTGTCTACACTGGGGCTCAGGTTTCAAGAGCAGTCACGAACTTATTTTGTAAGGACCTACTTAATATAAAACAAATCATTGACTACAAACATCTTTATCATCACCTAAACCTAAAGACATCCACTGCTAGACATGGCCTCCCCAAAGGCTGCCCACACAACCCCAATGATGAGCAGCCTGAATTCTACCGCTTCGTACGATCTAACCAAATATCTTCTGCTTTATAATATTATACTCGGTGTAAAAAGACCCATCACCAAGCCGAAGTCTACTCGTTCTACACATCATGCTAAGTCATACTTAGCAAAACAATGATGGGAAAGATTTTTTTAGTCACATTTAGTTAGCCGCTATGTAAAAACGCGCGTGCAATTTTCGAGATACTTAACTATCCATGGGTGCATAGGACATATTATATATGTAGAATAAATTGGCGCGTAAAATGCATAGATTCTGTACCTAATTTAAAAAAATGGTAGCTTTGAGCTTCAATATCTCCTGAAGCAGTAATTTCTTAGGTATAGTGCCAAAGTAAAGAATGTTCGTAATGATGAAATGGGATTTAAATTTTCATTAAGGGTCTTTTTACAGCCCGTATAAGAATAACAACAATGTTACATCGTTTTTACTTAGACAAGGGTGCACAATATTTACTAAATAATAGTAAAATACAACTAAACAACAATAACATTAACATTGAATAACATTAACAAAATTGAAAATCGAGTACTCATACTCATAACGTCAAAAAAGTCAGAACTTTTTGACTTATAGAGCGTTCACACACAGGCACAGCCGAAAACAATTATTTATGAAAAGTATTTTTACCTGTATCGCATTCGTTTTTAGGAGCTTTCCGTACCAATGTGTAGTAATAATAAATTTTGTGCGTACTTATCAAGTGAAAATCAGAACAGATAATAATAAAACAAAATTTTGCGCTACTAAATATAAGTACGTTAAAAAAATAAAACACATAAATATAAATTATATTTTTTTATTAAATTTCACGTTGTATGGTACAAAAAGGGTTAGCTTAGAAGGTAGTGCTTCTAAGTGGCATCGACCTTCACTTAACGTGGGTCAACTATTTCAGGCAACAGGCACTTATGGTGATAAAATAGTAAGTTGGGCGCCATTTCATTCGCCCAAAATACATAGTCTCGAGTAAGTTTTGCAACTTTCATGGGCAATTACTTTCCTGTCCAGACCGCCAATGGACACAGATGCTTGTACGAAATGTGCAGTTGACCTGGTAACTGATAAAACCAGTCGTGTTTTCGGCTGATGGTACCATCAAAATTCCAATACGTATATTTTTAACGTTAGCGGCATCTATACTAGGGCTGAAAGCCCTGATCTCGATACTTTTTCGAGCCCCGGGACAAAAATATCGCGACACTTTCGAGGCTTTTTTGAAAAAAGTTTCATTATATTTGTTTCGTCTTTCATGTACATGCGGCGACATATCTTTAGATACAGGTTTAAAAAATACTTTGAGGTTTCTAATACCATTGTTTCTCAAAGTAAATCTTTTGAAAGATAAACCTCTCCAAAGTGGTAACAAGTGTCTCGCTCCCTCTAAATTTTAAAGTAAGAGAGTGATGAATCTGATAAAGATATATACGTCGTAATAAAACCTTCCAACAAAAAATTGTTTGAACGAGATGAAGTCAGCTTTTGAGATATAGCACATATTCAAAAACCGCTTATATCACTTTGTCGTTTATACAAACACTATGGAAAACAAAGTTATGTTTGCTGGCGAAAAAGTGATAGTGATAATAGATGAGATGAAGATAATGGGTGTGTTAAGTGGACTCCTCTATTACGGAACCCTTCAAGGGCGAGTCCGACTCGCACTTGACTTTTTAAAATTCAATAGCCTCACAGATTATCATTGGAGTTCTTTTGCGATTGTTGTGGTTCATTAAATCGTAAGTAGTGGTTGGTTCTTTGTTGTATATGTTCACACGGGGCAGACGCTCGACTAAGTCTGCTGTGGGTGAGGCTAATGAAACCCAAGAAGGATGTGGAGTGGCGCCATCTGTCTGGCACGATAAACATCGAGTCCGTATTTTTATGTGTTAAAAAAATAGTAAAGTGCATCAAAGATCCAGTACATGTAATAATCGTGTGTGTTATGTGCCAATAATAAACATATAATGTTATATCATTGAAAACTGTGGAAATAGTGATAATATACACAAATAAACTGACGTGAAAATAAACAACACTTACGCCCAACTACTCGTAATTAACGGTAATGTAAACAAATAAACATTATAATATTATAGAACTCATTAAGTTGCCATCAAAATATAATCGCAATAGTGGGAATTGAAGAAAGTGAAATTTGTTTCATACCGTTGCTTTGAAATTTTTGAAACGTCATTCTAGCTAGAACAACATTATTAGACATTATTGTAAATAGTGACATCTAGTTTTAAGGAGCGGAACTACTTCAATAGATCACTTTGAGTTCTTATCACAAACGATGTCATCGAAAACCAAAACAAATACCACATCGGTTTTAAATGTAAAAAATCTGTCAACTTAAAGAATACAGTACAATCAAAGAAATATAACCTAAGGCATAGAAGTAACACTAAATAACAACAGCGGTTGCTATGATTGATATCTTCTTTCTAATGGCACATGCAGTATGATAGAAAGAGCTGTCGATAGGTTTAGCAGCACGCTCTTATAGCAGCCTCGTGGTAGGCAAACAGTAGACAAAACATAGAGTTAGGAAAACGAGTGTTGTTCGTAACAGTGATGATTTATCGATAAATATTTTTGGTCAAATGTCTAACTTTAGTATGTGTCGATATATTTAACCCGTAGATGTAAACAACTAAAATATTGAAATTGTAGTTTTTGCTGTTGACGCCGGACAGTGCTTTGCAAAGACTTGCCAGACAGACAGTACTAAAAAAATCACGTATTTAAATTGTTCGTTTTAGCCATAAAATCTATTGACAAAAAGTATTCATAAACTAATGAGCGATGCGTTGCGATGCAATGCTAAGAAACTGTCACTTAGATTATGTATTGTACGAATTATACCAGATTGGCTAATGTGGCACGGCAGGCTTTGGCAATTTGTTTGCGTCGCATCATATCACGTTGATTTTTTTAGAGTTGTAGGTAATCCGACTGCCACGCCGAAGCTTCCGGGTTTGATTCCCGCTCAAGTCAAACATTTGTGTGCATGAATATGGATGTTTGTCTTGGTCTGGATAGTACTATGTATAATATGTAATATATTTACAGAAAAGTATATATGCATGTTTATCGATTTTCTAGTACCCGTAGTACAAGATTTGCTTAGTTTGGGACGAGATAATGTGTAAATGTGAAAGAAATCTAGGCTATATTTTATGGTAAAATATTATGTAGCGGACTACAAGGCAAGACGTCTTTGATCAGTCAGGATATCACTAATATAATAAATAATATAGAAGTAGGTAGATTAATTAAAATCGTTGTAATTATTATATTTTATTAATATGTTCAAACTAAAATTACACACTTTTTGTTTACCTTTGGATAAACAATTCTACCGGGTGTGTAATGTCCGGGCATAAATGTAATGTAGGCACAACTTTCGGTTTTAAACGACGCCAGGTGCTTTCTGTCTTTAAAAAACAGTCTTTCTCAAAATGACGTGAACAAATACGATGGTCTTTCTCTTAGCGTTATCCCAGTTTCAGTCTGGGGTCCGCTTTCTAGTCTAACCGGATTTGGCAGAATATTAGCTTTTTCACGGAGCGACTGCCTGTCTGACCTCCGCAACCCGAAGGGATAGCGATATTCCATGGTTTAGACTACTGTCAGTTTATTTAGAAGGTACTGACGCCCTGTAACGACTGTCAAAGATCTTCATGACAACCGGGACCGACGGCTTAACGTGCTCTCCGAGGCACGGGACAAGCGATAATTAACAATTCAATACGCACATAACTCCGAAAAGTCATTGGTGCGCGCCGTGGATTCGAACCGGATACCCTTTGCATGGCAGTCTGTTGGTATATCCACTCGGCTATCGCTGCCGAACAAATACGATGGTACTTCTGCTAAATCAAACTAGGCCGTCCAACGGCATTTATCCAAAGTTTTCTTGTGACGTCATTAATAGGCAACCTGTAATAAAAAACACCTTCTTAATAATAAAAAATGCTACTCACATCCCTAATCCATCTACTATTTTATAGATGCAAAAATGTGAGCCTACACACACGCGCGTACACTGGAACACTTGGCTTTAGGTTAATAGACGCTACTTTTAAGCTAGGTATCTAAGTAAATTATGTACATTAAAACTGCGTTTACTATCAAACACGCGATAGAAAATTAGACCGCTGGACGTCTTTGTTTATTGCCAACTTAGCAACCGCGGCTACCCTCTGTCGCTTCCAGCTACAATTTTACATTCATGTCCGATAGTTAGTTACCGTATTTATCCCTCATTCAAAAAACATCGATATCTCCTTTCACTGTCAAATCCCATCACTAAGGCTATTAAATCAATAAATGTACAAAATAACAATTTGTGAGTTAAATTCATAACACATACGTATGCAAGCTGTTCCTTTGATTTGCAATACAATGATATTGTGTAAACTTAACACTCATTATAGCATTAATACGAGAAAAGTAAATACATTTGTTGGAAAATTCCGACTCACTGCTAGAAGATAAAGTTTCTCCTGTTATTTCCGTTCCGAGAATAGCGGAATCCACATCCCGATATCACATACACGATGTGTATTAATTAATGAGCACACTATTTAATTATTATAAGCTTACTTACTATTTACATGCAAAAAAGTTATTAAAAATGTAAACACAAACGTCCAACAAATTTTACACTGATGACAGATCACAGCACGGCTATGTAGAGAATGCAGTCAAAGATATGAGTATGTATAGAGTCTATGCCTCTTTAAATGAGACGCGTAATTTGACGTTATGATTAACCAACTATAGTATTTTCGCTGTATAATGATATGCATGACAGTTCATGACTGACAATTATAGTGATGTAACCTAAGGAAATTTAAGCGATTATTTATAAATATCGAATTAATTGGCAAACGACATGCAATCGTACGTAGTTACCGATTTTACATCTTCGAAATAAATTCATATTACAAGTGTTTTGGCAAATATATTCACAAATAAAACGCAGTAATTTTAAAATATTCTTTTTTTATTATTCGTCACTGTCACTTGAAATAAAACCTCATATCTGAATCGGAATCTTCTCCGACTGAGATAATTAATTGCTGATCTCACATACGGTCAAGGTGGACATATTTATCCCAGTCTGTAAATATTGTCGATTGTGAAATTTCTACGACTGATTAATTTTATCATTGTAGGGATTTCGTATTGCCACCACATCGGAAATATCTATGTCAGTTATTGAAGCTTTACTCTCACGTTTCTTCGGAGTGGACAGCTTCTTGTCTTCAAAACTAGTTTCTCCAAATTTTTCTTTGGTTATTCGAGAAACTGAAGCCTTGCCGATGTCCAGAGCTGCCGCAACTCTGTACACAACACTGTCGATCGGTATTACTGGGCCCCCGTTTGCACGCTCTCGTTCAAAGAAGGTCCTCAAACGAAGCACTAACTCACGGCTTTGAGACTTTAAAACTATATTTTTTGTTTTTGGCATTGTACGAACCAAATAAAACACTACAAAAAAAATAACACTCTAAACAGGCAGAATCACAAACCGCATACAAAGGGCTTGTACTGACGTATTCGATCATAAGATGGCCGCTCCTATTAATCGATTTCATGTCGATTCAATGGTGTCAATCTCTACTGAAAGAGGCTTCGTTTCATGCATCTGACATTTTGAGGATTATATTTTAATAAATTTAAATAATTTATTTACAGTTAATAATAATAATAATAATAAAATAGAGAGAGACATACTAGTATCAGTTTACTTTGTTATTTTTAATAGATATTTTTTTTTAAATTGTTTTTTTGCCAATTTATATTCATAAGTTGAAAGAAGTATGCGTGATATGTAAAATGAGAACTGTCATGCATATCATCATAAAGCGAAAATACTATAAGACCAACTGACATTACATGTTGCATGTTCGGTATAAGGAAATTTATAGGGCATGTTCTCTCTAGTCTAAACGTCCAATCTCTCTGAGTACAATGTTCAGTTTGCAACAACAGATTTGAACTAGATTGCGACGGCTACCCGGAGCAAACATACCGCCTAATGAGTGAGGAATCAAAAAAGAAATGGAAATGCAAATCTTGTACTCAAAATATATACAAGATTAAAAAGGTGTCCAATAGCTGTGACTTATCAAACATCACAACAAGGAAAAACAGAAATCGCATTTTAACATCTTCCCCGCCGGTGCCCGCACCTGAAATAAATTGTACAACCCATGATACCTCTAATCCTATAGATTCGCAAATACTTACAGATCTCGAAAGCTCATCTTTATGTGAATTACACACCACACCTACCATACTATCACAAAGTATGGACGGCACCATTACTGACCTAATAACTATTCCTGAATTAAAAGAAACCATTTCTCAATTAACGCATAAACTGGAAAGTACCGAAAATGAGCTAGAAAACATAATTTTAGAAAATAATGATCTCAAGAGGCAGATAAAAAAGCTAACTACGGATATCGAAGTGTTAAAATCACTATGTCAATCATCTTCAGTAACAGAGCATAGTCCATATAATAGTTCCAGAAAGCAACTTCCACTATTATAATGCAACTTCCACTCCATCTTCGCTGATACTTTCGGACATTTATTCTCATAATAACATTAGAATATTACAAACCAAGATAACACAATTACAGGAACAATTAAACGATGCAGAACAGGAGATTGCTGCCCTAACGAAGCAAATAGAGAGCCTAACACAAACCTTACATCTGAATAATGCAATACACAAAGAAAACTCAGCTTCTTTCATCGGCTGTACCACTGAAATACTTCCAAGGAAAAGAAAATTTGAGAAAACAATACACATATTTGGAACTCAACAATGTGTCGATTTAGCTGCTACTCTGTCTCACTCTAGAAGTAATACCCGTTATGAAACATATGGAGTAAGTGCCGAAACAAAACCCGGTGCAAGCACAAGTGAAATATTGAAAGACTGTCTAAGTGTTGAAGTAAAATCTCTTGAAAAAATCGTAGTATGTCTTGGTGCAAATGATACTAACTTAAAACTTATATTATCTCAACTTCACACTTTATTAAATAATTCTACTAATAATACAGTAACTGTACTTAAAACTTTTAAAAATAGACATTTCGATGTTTATAAATAAAATAATGCAATGAGGAATATATGTAAAAAGTACGACAAATGTTTCTTCGCAGAATACAAATACCCGTCATTCTCTATTGTTTGTAAGTCAATTAACCATTGCATAGACTACAGTAATTACAAAGAGAAATATTTGAACCCTATTGAAATTAAAAAGCTGATAGCGAGTAGTAAAACAGTTTCTAAGTCGAGTACAGAGAAAAGTAAGCCAAAAAAAGGGACTATACCTTATTATTTCAAACGACTTGCTATATCATCACAACAACCACGTAGCCCTAATGTCCCTATCCTAAAGTCTCAGAAGGGGACTATACCATACTATTCTCCAGTGATTAAGGACAAAAAAATTTTTTTTCGAGCCTAAACATATTACTTCTGCCTTAGATAATAACTACGTTTCTTCTACCACATACAGTGAAAATATTTCTACATCAGACAATTTCAGAATACTGCATCAAAATATCGCCAGCATATTGGCAAAAAAAGAATTACTTGAATTAATAATAGAAGAGTTACGAGAAGATAGAAATGATCCAGATATAATATGTCTCTCTGAAACTTTTGTCAAACAAGGCTATGAAAAGTATGTGAAAGTTCACGGTTACACCATGGCTGCTAGCTACTGTAGGGAGAAACAAAGAGGTGGAACATGTTTTTTGGTAAAAATAGATTTAATTTACAGGGAACTATTATTTATAAAACGCTATGCCACCCAACATACATTCGAGGCATGCGGAGTAGAGCTTGTTCCCAATAAATTAATAGTTATCTGTCTCTATAGAACACCCCAATCAGATCCGACTCAGTTCTTATCAAAATTAAATAATTTATTACACGACCTAACAAAACGTTATAAATCAAAAGTACACGTAGATATAACAGGCGACTTTAATATAAATACGTTAAAAAAGGGCAGCATTACAAATGAGTAACACGACCTAGCGCACAATTTATTATTTATATTTATACATTAATACACCTACACGCAAATCTTCTTGTATCGATCATATTTTAAGTAACATCCCAAGCGCTACTGCAACAGTGCTACCACTTTATCTCTCTGATCATGATACCGCACAAATGCTAAGCTTTCCGCTTAAATACAAGCCACAAACAGTAGCAATATACTATATTTATAAAAGGGACTATAACTTAGATAATGTTCGCAAATTTAAAGAATGTCTCCAAAATATATCATGGTCTGACATATACAATGAAAATGATGCGAACAGGGCATTTAACATTTTCCATGAATTAATATGCCTTTTCTACTATCTCTGTTTCCCAAAAATAAGAATAAAAGTAGATACTTCTAAGAGGTGGAAAAATAATTGGATTAGTAAGGGTCTCAAACAAAGCTGTAAAACTAAACGAAAACTACGCTATAAGTATTATAAAACCAAAACTTCATATAATAAATTGAAATACATTAAATATTCTAAGATCTTACAAAAGTGCATATACAATTCTAAAAAAAATGCAAATATTAAATTTATATACAAAAATGAAAATAAGTGTCAAGCGACCTGGACAGTTATAAAAATGAAATAAATATAGGAATTTAAACTTTCGTGGTCATTTAAACTTGCTTTAAATTGTCTTTCGGGATATATACCACGTACCTTTGTTTGGAGTAACCGATATTTCGGCACTGTTGCAAGCGGTTTATCGGTTACTCCAAACAAAGGTACGTGGTATATATCCCGAAAGACAATTTAAAGCATGAAATAAATACTATAAATTGTAACCCTAGCACAGACGTTATTAAAGTAAATAACACATTACTCACGAAACCGACCGAAATGGCCTCAGCTTTTAATGATCATTATATTAATATAACCCAAGGATTAACATCAATAAACAACACACAAATTAGGAACGCACACATTCCTTTTAGCAACTCAATGTTTCTTATACCGATGTCAGAAAATGAGGTTAGACAAGAAATAATGTCCCTAAGAAATACGAATTCCGAAGGATACGAGGAAATTAGTACAAAAATCTTGAAAGCATGTAACAATGAACTAATACGTGTCCTGACATATCTTATCAATGTATCATTTACACTTGGAACTTTCCCGGATGCGTTCAAGATATCAATTATTAAACCTATATATAAAAAGGGAGAAAGATGTGATATAAATAACTATCGCCCGATAACATTGATACCAACCATATCAAAAGTATATGAGAAGTGCATGTTTAAAAGATTAATTAATTTCTGTAATAAATTTAACATTATTTGTGATGACCAATACGGGTTCCAAAAAAATAAATCAACAACATTAGCGATATTTTCTCTTCTAAACGCAATACTATCCGGTACCAACAATAACCAATATACTACAGGATTATTTTTCGATTTGTCTAAAGCGTTTGATCTAGTTTCGCATGACATCTTACTCCAAAAACTCGAAACAGGCGGGATAAGAGGACTACCCCTGCAGTGGATATCGTCTTACCTAAATAACAGGAAACAAAGAGATTTTATCACTAAAATAGATGAAAATAGAACCATGAGACCATTTTTGTCGGAGTATAAAAATAATTAATATGGCATTCCACAAGGAAGCATTCTTGGCCCAATATTGTTTCTTTTATATATTAACGATATAGTTAAAATAACAAATTATAAGTGTATATTGTTTGCAGATGACATATCTATTATAGTTACATCAGATAGAAGAAATAATACAATCAGTGATCACGAACATGACATAAATAATATAATTGATAATCTTATTGACTGGCTAAACCTAAATAATCTAATTATTAATCTAGAAAAATCTGTATATATTCAATTTAATAAATGTTATAATGATAAATGTAATTTTAGGCTAAATATACCAAAGATTAAGCAGGTACACCACATAAAGTTTCTAGGAGTGACTATAGATGAGGATATAAACTGGAAAATACACCTCAATAATGTATCTGGTAAAATTAACAAATTTGTATATGCACTTAAACAAGTTAGAAACAACAAACGTTAAAACTGCCATAACTTCTTATCATGCATATGTAGAATCTATATTGCGCTCCAGACTTATTATGTGGGGTAATAGCACTGACGTCGACAGAGCATTCATAGCACAGAAGAAGTGCATCAGGGCTATATGTGGTATTCAACCGGACGAAACTTGTTAACCAATGTTTAAGGAACTTGGTTTACTACCGCTATCATCACTCTACATCTATGAAACATGTATGTTTGTACGAAAGCATAAATATCTATTTAATACTACAAACGATATACGTCCAAGAAACCGTCGCTATCCTGAAAGGCTTGTTCTCAATGATATACCCAGGAGTACAAAATATAATAAAAGTTGTCTTGAATGTGCGTACGTATATACAATAAGATTCCTAATCATATAAAATTATTAGACCTTAGATTATTTAAAACAAAATTACACAATTGGCTAAATGAACACAATTTTTATAGTATTAAAGAATTTATTGATAAGAAATTATAAAATAGTTTATGACTGTAACAAATTTGCATGCTAGTTATACTAAGCAAAACATGTATGATCTTTGTAATAATGTAACATCCATGAATACCATGTTTATTGCAAATAAATATATTATGATTATTATTATTATTATAAAGACACCAGAAGTGTTTTCATTCTGCGTAAATAGTAGCACCAAAAGTTGTACAATGTTCAGGTACTTTAAGATAACTTCTTATAAATTTAATGCAAGAAATATCACCTCAGTCTTCCGTGACTAAAACTTTTGTAAAGTAATCGAAACGTCGGATAGTAATAAATAATGTAGTTTCTAGGTCATTAGGTTTAAATGTACTCTCAATCAAACTATATACTGCGATAAAATCCGTAAACTGTAGTTTGACTTAAATTTTTGAATAATCCTTATTATTTAACCCAAGTCTCAAAAGTCTCGATAGCTGGGGGGTAGCAGTCTCAAGTTCCGAACGCACAGCAAAATCATCGAGATTCTCGAAATTTTCGAGACTGAGACTCCCGGTATGAAAGCCCTAGTCTAAACCATATGCTGTAATGGGAAACTTGATTTCAATAATACCTCCCTAAAACAAGCCGTCGGGTGAGGGCCCTAGGAAAACGAAATCTTTGCCAATAAACAAACCGCATTTATTTATTTCATTCCATTGCAACAGAATCTGGAAAAGAAATGTTCTATCGAAAATTATCATCTTAATATATAAAATCCTTACGTTACTGACTGACTGACAGACAAGCTACAGCCAAAACTATTGGGCGCAGGAACCTGAAATTTGGGCCGCCGAATCTTCACGCCGTCCGGGCGGTCAACACGAGCCAGGTGAGACCCCCGGCGAACCGAGGGAGGCCCAGCTCCGTGAAGCCAGCGACACAGACGGCGACTTACGGGCGGCCTGCGATGGTGTGGATGGAGATGTGTGTCGACCGTGGTTGGATGGAGATGTGTGTCGATCGTGGTTTGGAGTGTCAGTCCTTGGCGAGCGCTGTTGCGGTGGTCGTCCGCGCGTGCACATGATGTGCGTATCCTGCGTCGATACGCGCAGATGTCGCGCGGAAAGGGGCGGCCACCTGCAACAGAGGGCTAAGAAGGTGTCAAGTTAGGGGGGGGGGGGGGTACGGCGGTTACCCGGGGCAACCGGCTCGTCCGCAGCGTCGTCGGGGTTGGCGATGAGGTCGCGAGGCAGCTTCTTCTTGTCCGGGGGACGAGCGTGCCAGGGGGCCAGGTCCCGGACGTGGTCCCAGGCCAAGGCGTCGGCTCGCTCGAACATCCCCACGGACAGACGGCGGATGTAGGCGTCCAGGCTCTCAATGCGTGAGTCCCGCTGGATGACGTCGTTCTTTGAAATTAAACTACAGTTTACGGATTTTATCGCGTTATATTGGTTTCACTGGTTACTAAGTTATTACATTTAAACCGAATGATCTAGAAACTACATTTTTATTACTAGCCTACGTTTCGAATTCTTTACAGGATTCATGTTCACGGCAGACTGAGGTCACATGAGTAAATAAACCGAACAGAGACACAGCTTTTTAAGAGTTTGTAAATTTGTTACCTATTTTGGTAGGGTTGTCACAATAGGTTAAGACAAATCGCTTGTTCGGTATACGACAGATTCTGGATTGGACAGATTCGTGATTCGGCAAATTCTCAACTCGACAGATTCGTGGATTAGGCAGAATTTTTTACTCGACGGATTTGCTATACGGCAGAAGTACAGTTGTAAATAAAATAGGGAGTGGAACCAAAAAAGGCATGCACCTGAAACTTTTAAAAGCACATAATAAAAATATACATTTGTTACCAACGACACGACGTGACGACGTGATTTATTTGACATTCCAACGATACCACTAATAGTGCTGAATATTTTTTTGGTAATATGATCTATTTTGCAAATAAACATAGGAATCTCCTTTAGCTATTATGTGCCACTAGTCTTACCACGGGTATAGGTACCTAAAATAAGTTTAAAAAGAAATTGTGTAAAACAAATTAACGTCTACAAAACAAATGACTATTAAGTGATCAACCATCGATAAGGCTTACAAAAAACAGGTGCATGCGATTTTCGACCTTATTGACAATTCATGACAGACGTTTTTTTGGTATTTTCTTGCTTTCCGACATTGATACGTTAGTAAAATTATAAATTCTGAGTTACGTCAATAAGGTCGAAAATTGCATGCACCTGTTTTTTGTAAGCCCTATCGATGGCTGATCACTTTCTGATAGTCATTGGTTTTGTAAACGTTAATTGCTTTTACACAATTTCACAGCTAATGAGTTCATGAGGATCCTCTGGCGGATCGGGCTAGGAGATCCTGGTGGACAACATGCAAACATGTTAAGTATTTAGTTACCAACATTGACAATATTTATTTCAAGATCGAAATATTCGCGAAACTTTTGCTCGAGCATCGTTAAAATCTTTATAATGACTGAATTATTTAGTTTAGTATTATTCATACACACAGTACAATAAACAACCATTATTAATAATAAAATACCACGTTTTACATTAAAACATTAAAACTTGCAACGTACAACACAAACAACGTGCGTCGTAATAACCCTGAGATTGTCAACTGCCTGTGCCTACGTAAACCGTTTTTTTCAGTCTCGCCGCGTACACGACAAGCAGCCAGTGGTTACGCGCACATGAGCCGCGTGCTTGTAGTAGTGCAACCGATTCGCGCTGTTGTATGAAGCTGTGTCTCTGTTCCGTTTATCTACTCATGTGCTGAGGTGGTATTTGTCTTTGTCTTGAATTTAAAAGTTATCTCAAAGTACCCGAACATTTTTCAACTATTGGTGTTACTATCTACGCAGAATGTGCTCACTGTGTCTTGATGTCTTCTGGTGACTTTGTCCTTCTTGGGTTTCATTAGCCTGATAACAGGGTCCCAAGGTGGAGGAACATTCCAACCATCTTCCCTATTGAAATTAGGATGTTTTTTAATTTCAATAGCTTCTCGTATCATTCTTGGAATAAAGCGGTGTTCTTTTGCGAGTATCTGTGGTTTATCAAATCGCAGGTAATGGTTGGTTCCTTGTTCTACATGTTCACACACAGCAGACTTCGTCGAGCGTTTGTGTTTAATGTCAGCTATATGTTCCTTTAGTCGAATGCCTATGCTTCTCTTGGTTTGTCCAATGTATGAGAGCCCACACTCACAGTCTATCTTGTAAACCCCGGCCTCTTGTAAGGGTAACTGACTCTTGACAGATGGTAATAATTGGCTTATCTTCGTTGGCGGCTTGTAGAAAGTTTTGATTGAAGCTTGCTTCAAGATGTAGCCAATCTTGTCGGTCACGCCCTTGATGTATGGGAGGACAGCAGGTTGTCTCTCTACTGTGGCTGGCTTGTTCTTCGGGGATCTGTGACGTTGGCGCGGCGGTCGGAGCTTGTTGTCTTGCAGAACTTGCTTGACATGTTGAAGCTCGGCGTCCAGGTGTTTCTTGTCACAGATCCCCCGGGCTATCTGAAACAAAGACATTCCCACGGTAGCTAACTGTTTAGGATGGTGGTGAGATTCACCGTTTAAGTACCTATTTGTATGTGTCTTTTTCCTATACACAGTGTGGCTCAAAGAGTTGTTTTTGTTCCTGATAACAAGTACATCTAAGAAAGCTTAAGAATTGTTTGCCTCTAATTCCATTGTAAATTTTATCTGGTTGTGAATAGAATTAAGATGGTCTAGGAATACATTAACACTATCTGTTGGTAAAATTGTAAAAGTGTCATCTACATACCGCTTGTAGAACCTCGGTGCGATGGTGGCAGTCTGCAGGGCTCGCGCCTCGAAGTCCTCCATGAAGATGTCAGCAACAACAGGCGATACTGGAGAGCCCATTGCCACACCGTCTACTTGTATGTAGTATTTCTCATCCCATAACAGATAGCCAGTTGTTAAGCAGTGTTTCAATATTTCTTCATATTCCTCAGACATGTTGTTCTCTATTAGCTTCCTTCTAGTTATTTCAATACAGTCATGTGCTGGTAAGCATGTGAATAATGACTGTACATCAAAACTAACCATAGTTTCCTTGTCAGAGAGATGTAGGTGTTTTATTTCACTGACAAAATGGTAGGAATCCTTTACATGCGCTCTCGTCTTGCCTCTGAGTGGCGAGAGAATCTTTGCAAGGTGTTGAGCCAATCTGTAGGTTGGTGCCCCTATTTGACTGACTATAGGGCGCAGTGGAGCATTTTCCTTGTGTATTTTCGGTAGACCATACAATTGGGGAGGTTTTGCACACGATGGTATTAAGTATTTCACGTCCAGATTCAGTTGTTCGGAGTATTTCTTCACAATATCACTCGTTTGCTTGAGTATTTTGTTGGTAGGGTCCGTCTTAACCAATTTATATGTACTTTCATCCGACAAAATTTTCCATTTTTTGTTTATTTTCGGACGTGTCCATCACTACCGTTGCATTTCCCTTATCTGCTCGGAGTACTGTTAGTTCAGGTCTAGCTCGTAGGTTTTTCAGTTCGACTGGCGCAATACAGCAGAAACGTCTTGACGTATGGCCTCGAAATCTTCCTTACTCACATTGTTCGTGACTAGACAATCTTCAACGTTGCAAATAATGGTCTCATACGGTATTCTGGATGGAGTTATCGCATAATTTAAACCTCTGTTCAGTACATTTTCAGTGTTTTGATATAACGTGTGTTTTGACAGATTGACAACTATTTGTCTATGGTCAGCGGACGGTAGCGTGTGATTGGTCCGTGCAAAAACGTTCTGTTTCATTTTGTACTGGTCATTTGATTTTTGTTGTAATTTTCAAATTTGTAAAAAACATTGGTAAAAAACATCCTAATTTCAATAGGGTAGATGGTTGGAATGTTCCTCCAGCTTGGGACCCTGTTATCAGGCTAATGAAACCCAAGAAGGACAAAGTCACCAGAAGACATCAAGACACAGTGAGCACATTCTGCGTAGATAGTAACACCAATAGTTGAAAAATGTTCGGGTACTTTGAGATAACTTTTAAATTCAAGACAAAGACAAATACCACCTCAGTCTGCCGTGAACATGAATCCTGTAAAGAATTCGAAACTTCGGCTAGTAATAAAAATGTAGTTTCTAGATCATTCGGTTTAAATGTAATAACTTAGTAACCAGTGAAACCAATATAACGCGATAAAATCCGTGTAGGTGAGAGGAGAGCACTGGACGCAGTAGCACTCTGGTAGCGCGTACCTGTGCGACGACGTTGCGGACGTGCGGCTTCATAGAGAGGGTTCGGTCTATGGTGAACCCGAGGTACTTCACCGTCCGGGTCCAGGGGATGTACTCACCCTGGAGTTTGAGTGGCAGTGGATGGAGCTGCTTGCTGCTAATGAGTATCGCCTGTGACTTACCCACATTCACCGACAGTCGCCACTGCGATAGCCAGCTGGGGAGAAGGTCGAGGGCGCGCTGCATCTTCTTGGCGGCGTGGGCGGCGTGGGCGGCGTTGACGCTGATGGAGATGTACGCCGCGTCGTCGGCGTAGAGCGCCAGCTCGGCGCCCTCGGCGACGGGGATGTCGTCGGTGAACCTGGTGTAAAGCACAGGCGAGAGGCATGAGCCCTGCGGGACTCCAGCAGAGATGGTGCGGACGTGTGAGAGCTCCTGTTCCACTGCCACTCGGAAAGTACGGTTGCTAAGGAACGAGGAGACCACCTTTACTACACGGCGAGGCGCTGTGGATGTCGACAGTTTGAACAGCAGACCGGAGTGCCACACTTGGTCAAAAGCTTTCTGGATGTCGAGGAATACTGCTACGGCGTGCTCGCGCTTGTTGCGCGCCGCCGTTATCCGATGCAGTACCCTTGACAATTGCAGTGTTGTGGAATGTTCAGACCTGAACCCGAATTGTTCCGGTCTTGGCGTGATGTGCGGTGTGAGGTGCCGCAGCAGGAGTCTCTCGAACACCTTCGAGATTGTGGCCAGGAGAGTGATCGGCCGATAGCTCCCCGGCTTCAAGATGTTTTTATCTGGCTTCGGTAACTTTATGATGCGGCCTTCTTTCCAGCAGGCGGGGAAGGCGCCTGTGCGGACGATTCCCGTAAACAGGCGCGCCAACGCTGCCACGGTACGGTGCAGCAGGTGGCGCAGCGCTGTATTCGGTATCCCATCCGCCCCATGGGCCTTCCGGGGCTGGGTCTGCCGTATGGCTCGCTGCACTATTCCAGGGGAAAAGAAGATGGAGTCCTCTTCGGAAGCTATCGGCGTGGCGAAGTATTCCCGAAGGTGTTTCTCGACTGCTGCGGCGTGTTCTGCGTCAACAATCGGGTTAGGCCTGAACTCGTCCTCGAGGTGGTCGGCTAGGATTGCTGCTCGGTCTGCTGCTTTGTAGCGTGGTGTTCCGTCGGCGTGTAGTAGCGGGCGCACCGGAGCTGGGGTGTTTGTGAGGCGATGACATAGGCGGTGGATCGACGACCAGTCGTCGCGAGAGTCCTTTATGAGTTTCTCCCAGCTCTCGGCGGTGTGGGTCCTCAACTCGCCCTTCACTCTCTCCGTCAGCCGGTTGAGTTGTGTCTTTAATGTGGGGCATCGCGTGCTCTGCCACTGTCTGCGGAGGCGCCGCTTGTCAGCTATCAATTTAGCAATGTGTGCCGGCAGAGGGGGTAGCCTCCTCTGGGTGTTGATGGGTGGTGTGGAGCTGACAAGGGCGGACTTAATAGCGCCGGCGAGTTCGGCCGCGAGCGCGTCGACGTCGGCTGCGGAGCTGATGGGGCGAATCGGTGTGGTGGTCTCCATCGTATACTTGAATTTTGTCCAGTCCGGTTTTGGACGTGGCGCTTGAGGGACGATACGGGTAGGCTGCTGTTGTGCGACGACGAGTACCGGTTAGTGGTCCGACTGTAGCTCGTCGTCGAGCACCTCCTGGTGAAGCTGCAACTGGCAGTGCGAGAGGTCGTTGTGCACCAAGATGTCGATGACATCAGGCATGTGCGTTAGCGTGTCCGGGTAATGTGTAGGTACCTCCGGACCCGCTACGGTGTATCCGTGGGCTTCGGCGTCGTTGAAGAGTCGTACACCCGGTGCGTTGGTGGTCGATGAGTTCCACGCTGGGTGCTTACAGTTGAAGTCACCCGCAATGACGACCGGGTGAGGTGCTTGCAGTATGGTCCGCAGTTCGGCGATGTCTATGTTCACTGCGGGCGGCTTGTATGCGGCATACAGGTGTAGGTTTGCACCGCCTAGGTGCAGCTCTACACCCAGCGTGTACAGGGTGCTTGTGGTTCTGACAGGTAGTGGCTGGTGTACGACTCTTCGCCTGACTAGCACTGCCAATCCGCGGTAGCGTGTTCCATCCGGCGTTAGTTCGTCCCTCCGATAAATGAGGAAACCCGGGAATCGTAGTCGGTCTGCAGGTCCCAGGTGCGTCTCATTTATCAGCTCCACGTCGATGTCCTGTTCCTGCAGGAGAGGGCGGCCTTCTTGTAAAGGTTGCAGGCATTCCAATGGAGTATCCTCAAGGGCTTATTGTTCATCGTTCATGATCAAGTCCGCTAGGCCCTTGAGGATGATGGAGACAATTGCTTGCTTGTCCCGCCCGGCGCTGAGCGCGGTAAGCACGTCGTGAAGCACGTTTATCGCGGCTTGAACTGTTGAATTGCCGCCGCTCCTTGGTGCCTCACTATGGTGTGGGGCCTTCGCCTTCTTACCCCTGGCCGTGGTTGGTTCGACGAGGGTGGCGACCGGGCGAGCGGACGGCTGGGGTGCTTGCTGTGTCGGCGATGGGTTGCGCTTCGGCTTTCTCTGGCCGCCCTGGGATGGTGGTGGGTCCATTTGCGTGGGTACTTCCGCGGCGGCGGGCGTAGTTGCGCCATCTTTACCTCGCCTGCGGTTTCTCCGCCCTCTCTTCTTCTTAGCCGCGACCGCGGCTCCGCGAGCTGTGGGGTCGTTCGCCTCAGCCATGAGCGTCACGCCCTGCGCGGTCTCTCCTTTCGGCTGAGGGTTAACCAGCGCTGGCTCTTTACGCGGCTCCCCGGTGACTGCGACAGTGCCAGCCTTCTTGTTCCGGGCTTCCCTATTAAATACGGGGCAGTGTATGTGGGTGGTTTGCGGGGTGCATCCCCCCGCAGTTGGCGCAAGTAGCTGGTTCTTCAAGGGGGCGCGGGCAGTCTTTTGCGGTGTGTTCCTCTCCGCAGCGCACACAAGCCAGGGGTCGGTGGCATTGGTGACTCGAGTGCCGGAACTTTTGGCACCGATGGCATTGAGCCGGCTTCTTCTTCCCGCGCCAGTTCTCTATTTTGACTCCGGGGATGCCGAGCATCTCTGTGACCTCGTAGATCCCCGGTGTGACGTCCTTTGTACGCTTTATAATAGCTAGGAGGATGCACCCCGGTCTGTCGCGGCGGGCCCGAATGTTGCGTACGTATTCGGGCTCGTACCCCAGCTCGCGGAGCTCCTCTTCTACCTCCTCCGGCGTCGTGTTGTATGGGAGACCTCTAATGGCCACCTTCAGGCTGCGCTCCGCTGGGAGGGAGTAACAAAACCAAGAGAGCTTCTCCGTCTTCTCAAGCTCTGTGAGGTACCGCTGTATTAAGCGGTACTCTTCCTCTTCTCTTGGGGTAAATCTTATGCCCTTTTCAAAAGGGCGGGCGTTGGCGGCTCTTCCTAATTGGTTTTTCAACTCCCTCAGGTGGTGCACCCAGTTCGGGAAGTGTTTCACGATCACCGGAGGGTAGCGCGGCTTGCTGGCGGCGGCGGGCGCGGCGTCAGGCGCGGCATCGGGGCGCGTGGCGGTCGCGGCAGGCGCGGCATCGGGGTGCGCGGCGGCGGCGGCGGGGCGCGCGGCGTCGGCGGTGGGGCGCGCGGCTGCGGCGGTGGGGCGCGTGGCGGCGGCGGCGGGTGCGGCGGCGGTCGCGCGGGTAGCAGGCGGCGAGCGGACAACATCCGTGTACGCACGCTGTGAGTGCCTCCCCGAAGCGTCGGTAGAGGGCGCTGCGGGCGGCGGGCGGTGGAGGCGGGGGTCGCGCTGTGGTAACGGTGCCTGGCTAAGTAAGTCGGCCTGGTGCCTCTTGGCTTCCTCCTCTTCGTCCTCCTCATCGGGGCTCCTTCTACGTCTGTATGGTGATGGGCGGGCGGCTTGCTGGTCGACTTCCATTGCCACTAAGGGGAACGAGTGAGCCCGCTGGATATTCGCCGACATACACATCGTGTGTCGGCGGCGCTTTATATGTAGCACCAGGCCAGCTTTCGGGTTTTCGGCCGCGCTCAGGTTGGAGTCTGCTGATGCCAACGACAGCTCTGATCCGCTTCTGGATGAGCAGGCGGAGCGCGGTGCGGGAGAATCCTTCGCAGCGATGCGCGGCAACTCAGCGACGTAGTCGCGCGGGGTGGCGACGCGCGGCGGAGAGCTCGGTACGGACGAGCCACTCGACGCCGGCGCGGGCTGCGGCGGGTGTGCGCGGGGGAAGGCGCGGGTCGCGGGGGCCCGGTCTTGCGCGGCGGCGCTCGATCGCGGCGGCGGCTTCGCGGGCGCCTGCATCGGAGCGGCGCTGCGCGCACTCGCGGTGGCGGCGACAACGGAGTCAGCCTACCCGGGGTCACAATGGGGCTGGTTACTAGACTTTTGGTTACCAGATGGTCTTAGGTTACCATGATGGTCTTTGGTAACAGTGATGGCAGTTTTATGGTCACTAAGGTGGGTATGGTGACGGTATGATGGTGAGCGCGGTGTCGGTTTGGACACCGGTGTAAAGTTCTCGTCCTCATCTTCGTCGTCGCGTGAGCCCTGAGAAGGGCTATTACGACGCGTCGACATAGTTAGGTCGCGCTACGGCTGCAACCGCTCGGCGACTATGTGTTTCGCTGGGTGATCCGATGAAGTGTTTGCTCCGTACAGCACATACGAAAATCGTATGTACTGCACGTAACAAACAACGTCGCAGTCCGTGCAACTCTTCCGAAACTGGAGCTCTTCACTTTGTTTGCAGGTGCTTGCTTGCGGTGAGGCGTCCTTCTTCGGCGGCGGCGGCGAGGCGAATCCGAGCCTGATTTGCAACGTTTTTTGCGCGCAGTTTTATAGTAGTTTTAGAGTAATTTTAAAATGCATTTCTTGAATGAAATTTAACCACATAACATTTTTTTTGACGATTTTTGTTAAAGAATATATTCTTCTATATATAAATTCTTTATTTTGAAAAAACAAGTACAAATGATTGTAAAAATAATGATTTTAGCAGCAGCTTTTTGTCGTAAATTTAACTTTGATTATTGTTGGCGCCGAGCCCCGTAACTTCTTGCAGCCCCAGGTGTCTCGACAAATGATACTCAGGTTTATGTAGTGGACTGTATATTGCTTAAGTGGCGATGTTTACAAAAAAACAAACAAATACAATATATTAAAACCGCGACGCGGCGAGCGTGCGTTCGCTCAGTGGTTTAAGATGGGTGTGTAGGTGGCTCCCCGCGCGACATCGCGCGAGCCCGAGAACCGGTTCGACGTCACGGCGGTTCAGACATAAAGACATAAAGACATATTTATTTCTGCATTTTGGTTGTTTACAACACTTATACATGTCAAAACCCTATTCTAGATGATGCCGGCTTTTCCTAGCTAAATGACTTCTTGAGAAGAAAGGCCGAAACAAACTCAGAGTCATTTTTTTTTTGTCACTTCATTTTGTTTAGTATTTTCTTCATCTTTTAAAGTCCAGACAAAAAAAAGGGTTTAGTATGCAAGTACAATGCAGGAAATCATCTGACGCTTTTGACTGACTCGGCCCACTGATGGCCCGCATTCAACAGCAATCGTACGGCTCAACCTTGATTGAGGGAGCCAGCACGATCTGTATCACTATGCCTCCACGCCATCAGAAGGTGTATGCATAAGCATGTCACCCTAAGCCATCAGACAGGTTGCCACAACTATTTGTTTATATGTTTAATAATGCCCACATCATACTCATAACTTTACAAGCTAATACATAGTAAAATACATGTTGCAAACAATATGTAAAAATAATAAAATTTTAACAATAAAATGTCATATTATATTTAAAATGTCAAAAAATATTATTGAATGTCAATTCAGGAATAATAATATATTACTTAAGTAATTTTAAAAATAGTAAAAATTTAAACAATAAAATGTCATATTATATTTAAAATGTCAGAAAATATTATTGAATGTCAGTTTAAAAATAATAATATATTACTTAAGTAATTTTAAATGTCAAAAGAAAATAAATAAAATAACAATGTCAAATCAAACAATGTCAAAACAAAATAAATAAAATTACAAATGTCAAATTAAAAATGTCAAAATGTAAAAATATAAGTATTACAAATGTAAATAAAAATATCTTGTCACTAATTTCAAAATGTCAAAATTCATAATTTTGAAACTCAATTCCAGGCATTTTTGTCTGCTAAATAATCTTTAACTGTGTAATAAGCTTTTGAACACAAGCTCTGTTTAATAAATACTTTGAATTTATTAATACTTAGTTCCTGAATATTGCCTGGAATTTTGTTGTAAAAACGTATGCTTTGACACTTGTAGGAGTTACTTATTTTTTGTAGTCTAGTTGAAGGTAGAACAAGGTTGTTTTTATTTCGTGTGTTTAATTTATGAATGTCGCTGAATTTGGAAAACATATTTATATTTTTCCTGACATATAACAAGTTCTCATAAATGTATTGAGATGCGACAGTCATTATCTTAATTTCTTTAAATTTTTCCCTCAGTGAATGCCTTGAACCAAGACTGTAGATTGCACGAATAGCCCGCTTCTGCAGTACAAACACAGTTTGAATGTCAGCTGCGTTGCCCCATAATAAAATGCCATATGACATTATGCTGTGGAAATAACTAAAATATACTAATCTGGCCGTATCTATATCAGTTAACTGACGAATTTTATAAACCGCGTACGCTGCAGAGCTAAGTCTATTCAACAACTGACCTATATGTGGGCCCCACTGTAGCTTAGAGTCTAAGGTTATGCCTAAGAATACGGTGATTATCTATAAGATCCAACTCTTCTCCATTCAAACATATGTTAGGTTTAACTTGTTTTACATTCGGTCTTGAAAATCGTATACATTTTGTTTTTTTTTCATTTAACAGTAAATTGTTAGCAGTAAACCATTGAACTACTTTAGAGAGAGCGTTATTTACATCGTCATAATTTGATTGTTGTCGTCTAAGTTTAAAAATAAGTGATGTATCATCAGCAAATAACACTATCTCTTCATTATTTTGCATAATGTATGGCAAATCATTAATATATACAAGGAAAAGGAATGGACCAAGAATTGAACCTTGCGGCACTCCCATTGTGACCACTGAACCCATAGAAACTTTTCCATTTACCTCAACTCTCTGTATCCTATTACTCAGATATGATGTTAGGAGATCCAAAGCAGTGTTCTTAACTCCATAGTAATGTAATTTCCTGATCAATGTTTCATGAAAAACGCAATCAAAAGCCTTTGATAAGTCACAAAAGACTCCCAGAGCATCATGCGACTCCTCCCAGGCATCAAAAATACTATCTAAAAGCTCAACTCCAGCATCGGTAGTTGAGCGACCCCTAGTAAAACCAAATTGTTTTTCATGTAACAGCTTATTGTTATTAAAATGAATTTGAAGCTGACCTAGAACTAATTTTCCAAAAATTTTACTAAACTTGGGTAGCACAGATATTGGCCTATAATTTGTGGGGTCAGATGTGCTACCTGATTTAAATAACGGAATTACTTTACTACTTTTCATTTGATCAGGAAACACACCACAGTCAATGCATCTATTGAAAATCATTGCCAGTTCAGGTGCTACTGTGTTGATTATGGATTTTGTAATCACAACAGAATTGCCCCAAAGATCACTAGTCTTCTTCAAATTAAGACTATTAAAAGTTTTTACAATATCTCTGTCAGTGACATAACTAAAACTAAATTCAATGTTACACCTATTGACATTTTGTTTCAATAGAGATTCGGCGTCAATAGGGGACGAGTTGAGGGATTTAGTGGTTGAGACTGGAATGTCTGTGAAGAAATTTTCAAATGCTGTGGCAACCTCAAAATCTGACTTTAATATCTTTTTATTTAATTGAAGAGTGTAATCGTTACTTTTAATCTTGACCCTTCCAGTCTCATTGTTTATAATATCCCACGTTGCTTTTATTTTATTGTCACTGTTTTTAATTTTTGATTTTAAATAAAGTGTCTTAGCTTCACGACAAATCTTTTTAAATAACTTGGAATAATTTCTTACATATTGACAAAATTGTTCATCATTTTTATTAATTACTTTCTGTTCATATAATTCGTAAAGCTTATTTCTACTTTTATAAATTCCAGTGGTTGCCCATTCACTGAAAGTTGTAGTACCAGCAACTGAGATCCTCTTAGGGACAAAGATAGAATTGAATATAATACAGTACATGTCAAAGAAAGAATTGTACAACTTATTAGGATCGTTATTATAGCATAAGTATGGTAATGTACTTGTGAGTTTATCCTTAAGTCCCTCCAGACGACGCAAAGTTTTTGGCACCACACTCAGTTCCTTTCTACCTACTTTTTTAGACTGCATAGCAAATGTTATAGATTGTCCACAATGATCTGATGTTAATTTGTTAATTATTTGCTTTCTAACTGGTACAATATCTGTAAATATGTTGTCTATACAAGTAGATGTCGTGGAAGTTATCCTGGTGGGTTCCGAAAATAAGCATGCAAGATTATATGACTTGAACAAATTCTTAATTTTGTGGCAATTCAGGGAATCTTCTAGTAAATTAATATTAAAATCGCCACCTACTATTATAGATTTATTTTGTTGTCATAGCTTCCGTAACACATCATCCATGACACTTTCAAAGTTATCATAGCAGGATGATGGTGGCCTATACACACTCAAAACAAGAAGTTGGTCCAACTCCACACAGGCTATTTCAACTGTCCGTTCAACAGAGAAACTAACAATGTCACTACGATTCTTAAATTTAAGCAGCTTGTTAACTAAAATCAATGATCCACCATGTATTGCATTTTGTCTACTGAACGAACTACCAACTAGATAGTTATTAAAATTGCACATGAACTGGTGATCTTTAAGCCAATGTTCTGTTATACACAAAATATCGCGTTCACCGTTCATGAACAACTCCACTTCTAAATCTTTATTTGACATACCTTGTATATTTTGATGTACCAGTTTTAATACTTGTGAATTTCTAAATGAAATATTAGTTGGATTGGGCTTATTCGTACATACCAGCCCATTATTAACGAAAGTGTCATTGCAAGAGGTATTCTCTATTGTCGAATTATTTAATTTAAATTAATAGAAATGTCAGACTGTGTACCCAAAACACTGGCTGAATCATTATAAATGTCATTTTGTTGCTGTATAGGGGCAACACGTTTATTAGCCAAATTCTTGGCTGAAATGTCAATACAAAATGCTAGCGACTCAGCTAGTTGTCTTTTATAATAAGAATTCAGATAACAAGTATCTTGCGTCAAATGTAAAGCTTTACTAACATAATTGTTAGAGTCAAAAACATGAAATTGATCGTTATTGTATGACCAACTACACAAATTTATATTAAGACTATGTCTAATATTATTTTCTTTCTGTGGCAACCCTTTACTGAAAGGTAAAGTGAGCATAATAATTTGATTTAAATTTAATTCACATAATTTACTGTAATAATAGAATAAAAGTCTTTTATTTAAAGATCCTCTTTTACCAAGTAGGATCAATAAAGTTGTATCCTGGTCAAAATTGAAGTTTATAATTTTATCTAAAATAGCAGTTGCGCGCGGGCCGCGGTAACAGACAGTCGCTGTTCGTACCATACGCTCGTTATTGAACTTTATTTACGTATACCCGCATTAAGTAATAATGGATGATATTGTAAGTGATGAAGATAAAAGTGAATCTGACATCATTGAGGAATGTGAAAGAACACTTCGTGATATGGAAAATATGGAAAATAAGAAAAATGAGAAAAGGCCGCGGGAAAGTGAAGCTAGTAGTGAAGAAGGATTTATTACCGTAAATCGTAGAAGACCGAAGAGATTGATTAGAAGTGATTCCGTGAATGATAATACCTATAATATTGAACGAAATATAGATGCTGAAAATAATAATACCGAGGATTTTGAAGTATGTTTATCATCATTAAAAATGTTACCAAAACAAATGGCCTTAGCCAGACTTTTAAGGGATGAAGGTATTGGAAATATAAATAAAATCAAGTATAAAAGTCCGTATCGAGTGTTTATTCATTTGAAAGATAAAGTGCAAGGAGAAAAATTAATAAGTAATAAAAGAATAATGGAATTGGATATCCGAGCTCAATTTACTGATCAACACAACATATGTTATGGCATTATAAGGGGGGTAGATTTAGATATAGATGACAAAGAGTTGTTGGAGAGCCTAAGTACATCCTGTGAAATTTTGTCTATCAAAAGAATGAGAAGAATAAACATAGATCACGAGTGGGTAGACAGCGAATCTGTTCGCATAAGTTTTAAAAGCATATCACCTCCCCCATTCATAGTAGCCTACGGATGCAAATTCACAGTGGAAAAATACGTATTTCCTGTGACTCAATGCTCACGTTGTTGGAGATATGGGCATATTAAAAAATTTTGTACGTTAAACAAGAATGTTTGTCCCAAGTGTGGTAAAGAGCATGATAATTGCGAAACTCAAGCATTTACATGTCCTAACTGTCATGGATCTCATATGGCGATCGATAAACAATGTCCATACTTTATTAAGGAAAAGGAAGTACGCACCATTATGAGCGAAGAGAATATAACGTACAAAAAAGCTCTACAAATATATCTAAAAAAACGAACCCCTCAGGAATACATGATTACAGAGGAATATCCGGCAAATAATAATACCATAATCAATGATAATTTTACTCAAATTACACCGAATCTGTACAGCACGGTTCTACAAACAAAAGCTGTTATTCACCAGGTTGACAACAATGTAATGGAAGACATAGAGGCTAGGACTTCACATCAAAAGGAAAATTCTACCAAAAAAAAGAAGGAAGACATAGAGGCTAGGACTTCACATCAAAAGGAAAATTCTATCAAAAAAAAGAAGGAAACAATCTCAGTTCAACACCAACAACATATACCAAAAACTACAGAGAGGGAACCTAATAATTTAGAAAGTGCAGTACAATCAGAAGAAGAAATTATGGCAGAAAATTCAGAGAAGAGAAGGGAAGCAAGATTTAGTATATGGAATTTAATTTTCAAGATAAGAAATATTGCTGTTTCAGAACATACTTTTGAAGAGAAATGTAAATTTGTGTTAGGAGCCATTATTGAAGAATGTAAAATAGGTTTTCAGAAGATATTGTCTAGTGTTGGAATAGTTGAGCACCTTTTTAACTTATTTAATGGATAAATTACTTAACATTTTTCAATGGAACTCACAGAGTTTGAAGCCTAAGTTAAGTGATCTTGATACTTTATTACATAGGGAAAAAGTTCACATAGTTATAATAAGCGAAACGTGGTTGAATGAAGACTCTGCTCTCCACCTTAGTGGATATAATATATACCGCGAAGACAGGGGTGACTCTTACGGGGGTGTGGCGATATTTGTACACAAGTCTATTCAGTCCCGGCGAAGTGCCATTCAAATGTCTAATACAGGTATCGAAGCAATTCTTGTTGAAATTTCAAACTGTAAGTATTTAAATAATATTATTTCTATATACTGCCCTTCTTCAGTACGCACTTCGCAGTCAGATTGGGCAAGGATCTTTAGTATGTATTCCAAAAAAACACTGATAGCTGGAGATTTCAACGGCCATCACACAAATTGGTCGTATAAAAATGACCAAAGAGGCATTCAGGTGTTTGAATCTGCGTTGGAGTATGGATTCATGTCATTGAACAATGGTGAACCAACGCGAGTTAAACTAGTAAACAGAGTCCTACAACAGTCATCGCCTGATATAACTTTCATATCGTCAGATGTAGCAATACACTATACATGGTCAATACTCTGTGAAAATTTAGGCAGCGATCACTTGATCATTAAAATCAGTACAATTTTGGTAGATCATCTCAAATTTATTCAGAAACGTAATTTTGTAAAAGCAGATTGGAAAAAGTATAAAGATTCTTTAAAAAAATCTTTTTTTACCTTTAGCAGTTCGTCTTGTTGTAGCACAGATATACAAGGTTATTATGATCACTTTGTAGATTCTATAAATTTTGCAGCTAATACACATATACCTGTGACTAAAGTACCTTTCGGTCCCACTAATAAATTCATGCCTAAAGAGTATTGGTCACCAGCTTTATCGAAAGTTATTGCAGAGCGCCGCCTGGCACTAAAATGTTTTAGAAAGAACCCTACGCCACATAATTTATCAAAACTTGAGGAAAAGATTTCAACAGCTAGGAAACAAATTCGAGAAGCTAAGCGATTAAATTGGCAAAAGTTTTGCAATAGCATTAATAAGTCTGTGACAGTAACAGATATGTGGCGTAAGATGCGCTGGTTTAAGGGACACCGTTCGCTTAGTTTCATACCTCCGGATAGCAAGCAAAAAGAATTACTATATTCTCTAGCCCCCGATTCAGTTTTAAATTGCTCACCTGATTTCGTTTCAACTAACACTTTGCTTGAGTCAGTTTTCACGATGCACGAATTAGAAGCCTGCCTTAAGAAAAAGGATACTGCACCAGGAGGTGATGGTATCACTTATTCTATGATATATAACTTACCTTTGCCTGGTAAACAGTTTCTTTTAGACATATATAATGCAATCTTTAGATTAGGCGTAGTACCAAATCAGTGGAGGAATATTTTAGTTGTCCCTATACCTAAGCCTGGGTCGGATATAAACTCGGATGTCAAACTTAGACCGATATCGCTTCTATCTTGCATTTGCAAAATTTTCCATTTAACCCAGATATTACGGGGAGAGAAAAATCTTGAATATATTGGTAATTTTTTGTATATTGTAATATTATGGTTCCATTATCAAGGGAAAAATACCAAAAAAAATTTGGACCTTTCGGAAAAGCTGGAAAATGGTGTTCTTTTAAAGGAACGCTAGTAATACGTACTACTGTCACATAGTATGGGGATGTGTTCAAAGTCAATGGAAAAAATAAACAAAACTATGTTATAATTTTAAGGTTTTTATTATAAAAAGAAAAATAATTGTTAATCCCATGAGAAACGTATACATAGGTAGTTTATTATTATATTGTGTGGTACAACAAAAAATATTTCTTTGGGTGTAAAGTAATTTTATACTAAACACAAAAGAATTTTGCATTCTTGTGACAAATGCAACACCTTGTCTGCTTCTCCTGATATTTTATAATGTGGCCTTTATTATCATAACGTGATTCTTTATGTAAATTCTTGGAACTATGACCAAATTTATAATTTTTATTCATTTTGAAGGTCTCCAATATGCCGGTAGCAACAGATCTACGAAAATCCAAATGATCCTGCTCACCACCATTTTTCTATACAGTTGCCATGCGACTATGACACAAAAGGGAAAATACCACTTTTTGCCACGGAAAGATGTTCTATATAATCTTATATTTTGGTCGGATCTATCAACCCCTCCCATATTATCGTTGTATGACTTCATAATCGCTGGATGATCAATTTGTACATATTTCTTGTGTTGCTGCGAAAATCTTTTTGTTTTACACACAGGCTGAACTTTGCAAGGATTAGATGACACCGTGACGATATTGTTGTCATGCCATTTGCACAACAAAATCTCCTCAGCTAGTGGATCTAATTTCAAACGTTCCACGCTCTGCCTTTATTAGGAATGCATATCTTTGTTAGGGAGTAAGGGACACTTAGAAACTTGATTTTCCCTAATCGTACCAGTGGCATTCATGCCTCTTTGACTCAGTTCATCAATAAGATGGACCGATGAAAAAAAATATCAAAATATAAATGAAAGGGTGCTGTATTATTCATTGAGCGCAGAACGTCAGCAAAACTAAGAACTACGCTTGCACCTAAACCCATCTTCTTGTAGTCCTTTGGAATGTCTGTTCCTTGACCTTGATAAGGATCAAACCAAACTATACAACCCAGGCGCGTTGCACCGACCCAAAATTTGTAGCCCCATCTGATTGGTTTTGCTGAAGGTGAAGGAGCTGGTGCCCATTGCGTGCCTGATGATGTACTCGCAATTGCGTGGCCTCTTCGTTAGCTGTGCCAAAGATAGCATATCATCTTCGCTGTCGCTCGATAATTTTTCATTATCATCACTGTAACTAACTGTTGCATGTGCTCGCAACTGAGATCCTGGTAGATTTGATAAAGAAACCTGGTTTTCGTCACCTGAATCTTTATCAGATAATTCGGCATGACAGTTCTCAAGTGGCAAAATAGTGATGCTAGAAGGTATGTCTTCATCATCGTCAATATGTTCCAGCTGTTCGATGATCTCAAACAAAAGTAATCCTCTTTGAATTGGTCTGAAGAAATAAAGTAAACAATATTAGTTGATTTGTACCGTAATAGTAGTCCAATACTAGCGTTTGATAAAAAGAACACCTACTTCAACGATAAAATTTTAACCCAAAATATTACTATTTCAAATAAAAACTGTACTCAAATATTGTGATAGAGGACAATATTACGATGCTATGCGATTTCTCACTAAATATTACGTTATTGATGTAACCTTACCTTTTATCCTTCATACATTATTTTTTCCAAATAAAATACTCAAAATCACCGCTAAGTATAATTTATATGCACGCGCAATCACTTGTAAATCGAACAATGTGGTTTAGTTTTACGATACGTGACATAAACTTTATTCTGTTTTACCCTTAGTTTGCCAGAGATTTTTTTTCTCGAGGTGTTCCTTTAAAAGTGAGCTAGTACTAACTGGGTTAATGCTAGGTAAAAGACTTGAGTGGTTTGTCGAAAAACATGATATACTACCACGTTACACTTGTGGTTTTAGGAGGGCCCAATCAAGTTTAGATTGCTTGACCAGACTCGTTAGCCATATTCAGTTAGGTTTTGCCAATAATTGTCCAACTTTGACATGTTTTCTTGATATTCAAAATGCATATAACAACATATCAATAGATAAAGTAGTTAAGACATTAGACGAATTAGAAGTTGGTAGCAAAATATGTCACTATTTTTGGACCTTCCTAAGTGATAGACGTCTCATGATTAGAAATACAGATTCCAGAGGCCACGACTCTGACATTAGATATACACACAAGGGTCTAGCACAAGGAGACCCTATCTCTCCTCTTCTATTTAACATATCTACAATTAATTTATGTTCTAGTATTAATAACGTTTTCATATCGCAATATGCGGACGATTTTGTTTTGTTTATAACCCACAAAGACCTCAAATATTGCGAATATCAGCTTCAACAATATTTAAATGCTTTTGTTATTTTACTAAATGAAATAGGTTTGCAGATATCTCCGTTGAAATCTATATCATGTATTTTTAGTAGAGGTTATAGGAAAAAAGAAGTTAAATTGAATATCGAGGATAATGTGGTCCCTATATCCAGAAACGTTAAATATTTAGGGTTATGGTTGGATGCACCACTGAAATGGACTAAACATTTAAACGAAACTATGGCAAAGGTTTCTAAATATTTAAACTTACTCAAAGTGTTGGCGGGTCATGGTTGGGGTGTTCATCCAAAACATCTACGGACGATTTATATTTCCTTGATAAGGAGTAGAATGGACTATGGATGCTTTTTATATGACACAGGCGCTAAAAACACTCTAATAAAATTAGATAGGTTTCAAAACCAAGCCCTACGAGTGATAGGTGGCTACATCAAAAGCACTCCTATCCACGTTATGGAGACAGAGCTTTGTTTATCACCACTGTTTCTTAGAAGATTATATCTTGCATATAAATATTTAACCAAGAATATGTCTAGATCAGATAACTTGGTGAATGAAGTTATATCGAACCTCAGTTCTCCTTCTTGCGATGGATATTGGCAAAGAACTAAGAGACCTTTACTTACCTTTATTTACAATGAATGCAAAGAATCTAATATGCACATAACAAATCGTCTTGAGTTGTTTTCTTTAGATATTTGGTTAAGCTATATTGAAATTAAAAATGTTATTAGAATGAATTTAGAATCTGTTAATTACTCAAAAAGATTGCATGATATAACTTCTCTTAAATTTAATGTAATAAATGAATTAGACACTAAGTATCACGGTTGGTCAAAATTGTATACAGACGGATCCAAAAGCAATCAGGGATGTGGTGCTGCATATTATAACATGACTACAAAAATGTATCCGGTATGTTTAAAATAAAGTCAACAATGTCAATCATGCATTCGGAACTCATTGCAATCTCAGAGGCGCTTAAATATATCAAAAGATGTAATGATAGGAACGTTGTTATATTTACCGACAGTAAAAGTGCCTTACACCTAATGACTCGATGCGCCTCTGGTTGTAGCAGAGGTGTATCGATAGTCTACAGTGTGTTAAAGTTAATTCATGAACTAAAGGTCAAGTTTAATATAAATCTGATGTTGCAATGGGTTCCATCTCATATAGGTTTGAAAGGTAACGAGGAGGCTGACAGATTGGCTAAACTAGCAACAACACATGGATTTGAATTACCTATTTTACCACATTATACCGAAATCACAACTCAGTTTAAAAATACTTGTTATGTGAAGTTTAAAGAATACTTCGATGATAGAAGTAGAGAAAAAGGTATCTGGTTTAAAACCATGCAATGTCAGCCTCCTCGAATACCCTGGTTTTATAATAGTTATTTAAGTAGGACTTATATAGTCGCGCTGAATAGGCTACGTTCTGGCCATTATCCATCGCGAAAATTTGGTTTTTTGATGAGGAAGCTCGATTCTCCCAATTGTGAAGTATGCGGTGTGATCGAAGATGTCCAGCACATCCTTGTGGAATGTGTTAAACATAAAAGCGCTAGGGAGGCATTGGTGCAGAAATTCAAAATACATACTTATAACCAAGGGGTATTTTTAAGTATACTGGCAGAACCCAATTCTGATGCAGCTAGAGCGATTGTGCAAAATATTATTTTGCACCAATGACACCTTAGTCTTGATTCCTTTTTTAAGTTAGTATAGTAAGGTCAATGTATATAGTTAAGGTAACGCTGGGGCTTACATATCCACTGGGTAAATGCCCCTTAATAAATAAAAGAAAAAAAGAAAAAAAAAAAAAAAATCTAAAATAGCAATGGAACTTAACCCAGGCAAACAGTAGTTCATCACTAACCCATCACTATATGTCTTCGCCAACAACTGACCCATACCTTTTCCAATCTCGTCACTAAATATTATCACTTTATTTTTATTTTGTAATATAGTTTTACTGTCTAGTTTGTTATTTTTTAATTTATTTAGAGTGTGTTTAATATTTGCATTTGTATTGTTTAAAGAACTATTTGGCAAAACCGGGTCACATGTTGACAATGAGCAAGCTGGCGAGTGTTGGTTGTTGAACGGGATGTCATTGTTCAATGGTATTGAGCATTTGTTACTATTTGATGCCACCAACTCATTCATTGCCAATATGTACTCTTTCATTTGTAGTTCAGAGCTTTTATATTTATTTGTCATTGATACTAATTTGTCACTAAGATTATTTAATTCTACCTGCAAATTATTTATTTCTAATTTATGTTTCAAATTATTTTGGTGATATTTCTGTGTGTATATTTTTAATTTTTCAAGAGCAAGTAATCTTTCCCTATTTAACTTAACATTTTTTATGAAATTTTTTTGTCTGTGAACTAATTTTTGGGTCTTTTTTATGAATTTGTTTATTTTGACATATTTCTTAATTCTATTCCTACTACCCCTAATCAATTTTATTGAATTATTTGATTCTTTGCACACTGAGAGACTATTTGGAAATGATGCTTTAGAATGATTTATATCAGTAATCATGCTTGGAGCATGAACCACCAGCTCATCGAACAGACTTTGATTTGCCGTTGTAGTGATTTGATCTTGGGTGAATTCTAGATGAGTTATTCTACTGTTTGCCTCGTGTAACTGTTTGTCTAAGAACTGTATACGGTCAAGTGCTTGTTCATACTGCAAGCTACACTCGGCAAACCCGTCCACAATGAGCTGGAGTCCATCCCGAGCACTCATGGCATCAGAGAATTGAGTATGTAGCTGAGCCATTTCACATTTTAATATCTTATTTTTTTCCAGTAAGTTCAACATTTCTTTCTCGTTATCTTCTCTTTCCTCTATCAGTTTGTTACACAACTCCTTAGAGGTCTTTAATTCTTTTAAAGCCAGTTGGAGTTTAGACTCTTCCTGGCGAGCCAAAGCTTTACGAGTCATAATCATAGTGAGAAGAAAGAAATACAAGTACAAAGGAAGTTTTGTTCAAAAGTAAAGGAGAAGATTGAAATACGTAGTAATAGTAGAGTTTAAAGCTAAATATTATTGTAAGAAAGAACAGCTGATCTCGTTGAAAGTTGTGTAACCAACTAACAAGGTTTAGGTTATGTTTATGTATTTTTACTATTTATAGGTGGTTATTTAGGAACTTGATAGCACTTTTTATTCGGAAATATACTAATTAAAACTATTTTATACGTATAAGTCGATTTTAGATAGTAGTTACAATGTTATACCTGTTTGTAAAATGACAATGCAAATTTAGCCGGTAGATTGGTTGTCAAAAAAGAAATCACAATAAACTCACCTTATTTTCACCTTATTTTATAGATTATTACAAATAACACATTTATTAAGTAATTAACTTGTAATAAGCTTTCATTATTTGATAATTTTATATTTTTATTTGTAAAAAATACGGGACAAGGTCGGATCAGCTGTTAACCTCAGTGTTGCCACAGAGCGAAAAAAAGGGGGGGTTCGGGTGCATGGAGGCCCAAACAGGTTCCCCCCGTTGAAGGTTGAAGACTTCAAGGTGATGGCAATAGGCACAAGTTGTTGTAAGCTCGCTTTATGGTCCCCTTCTTTGTCTTGATGACGGCGACTCTGGTACGACCGTCTGAGCCAGGTGTGATATCGATCACCCTGCCCATCAGTCACAAGAGAGGTGGTCGACTGGCGTCCTTGACCAGAACCATGCTGCCTATCTTCAGGTCCCGGTGTCCATCGGTGAAACAGTGAAACATATTCGTTAGAAAAACGATGCCAAAAATGTTGTCTCAGTTTCTCGATCCTCTGATATCGCTGCAGTCGATTGATGTTGGCGTCGTCAGGTATCGGAGGACGAGGGACTGACGTGAGTGGTCGCCCAATGAGGAAGTGAGAAGGGGATAAGTATGAAAGATCGGAAGGATCAGAGGATAGAGGTGTAAGTGGGCGTGAATTTAAAATAGCCTCTATCTGGATCAGGCATGTAGAGAGCTCTTCATAAGTTAGATGAGTTAGGCTTAAGACTCTACGTAATAAATGTTTGGTGGACTTAACGGCTGCCTCCCACAAGCCACCGAAGTGTGGTGAGTAGGCAGGAATAAATTTAAATTGAATGCCACGTTGAACAATGTCAGATTCTATGTCTTGTGAAGCATGCATTAAGAAACGAGAAAGCTCATTAAACGCTCCGACAAAAGTAGTGCCGTTGTCGCAGTAGACACGTTGAGGTAGTCCGCGGCGCGCCGTAAGCCGACTGAAGGCGGCAAGAAATGCCTCTTTCGTCAGCTCCGGTACGAGTTCCAGGTGCTCGGCTCGGACTGCAAAGCACACAAACACGTAGATATAAGATTTCTGTAATCTGCTACCTCTACCTTTACGGTCGGCTATAAGCACTGGTCCGGCATAGTCTAACCCTGTATTCAAAAAAGGGTACTCTAAATTAGTTCTGTCTGCAGGCAGGTTTCCCATGGTTACCTGGACAGGTTGAGGATTGAAACGGGTACAGTGAACGCAGTTACTAATTCTTAATTTTACAGTTCAGTTACGTACTATTTGCCTAGACAAATTTCTGCCTCCTAAAGGCCAATAGGTGAGTCTGACATTAGAAAGGAGTAATTGAGGCCCAGAATGTAAAAGAATTTTATGATAATGTTCAAAAATAAGTTTTGAAATAAAATGTTTACTACAAATGAGAATAGGATGTTTTACATTAAATGTGTACTTAGAGTTATGAAGACGTCCACCGACACGAATAAGATTTTCAGCGTCCATAAAAGGCGACAAACTGATTAATCTATTATTTTTAGCTATTTTCTTTTTATTTTTTAGAAGTATGTACTCCTCAGGAAACATTTCCTGTTGAGAGATTTGTAAGGGGATAGAGGTAGAAGATTTTATCTCAGATAATTGTAAATAAGATTTAAATTGATCGTCTTTGTTTATGCAATTGTGAATGAATCTTTTAACGTATGCAAGAATTCTTATAATTTTGGAAAATGATGAAATTTTATGTATTAAAATAGAAATAGTATTATTTTGTGTATTATTGGTTTTATTCTTCACAACTGTAGCAGTAGTATGAAGTGAAGATTCGGTGGATTTGTTATTTTAGGTGAAGTCGGGAAATATATCACAGTATGATTCAAGAAGTCGGGCCCGGACCACCAAAGAGGGGACGCGCTGATGCAATCAGCCTTCACCCCCCGGGATAAGAGATCTGCGGGGTTGCATTTAGAGGGCACGTAGTTCCACGTGTGACCGACCGAAGCTTCTTGTATTTCGTTAATTCTATTCCTAACAAAACATTGAAGTTTGTTAGGAACAGAAGATAGCCAGCCTAGGACGATCGTAGAGTCGCACCAGAAGAAGCATTTACTAAATGATAAAGTAAGAGATTTACGAACTTTTAAAAAAAGTCGTGCGCCTAGCAAGGCTCCGCACAACTTCAAACGTGGCATGGTCGTAGGTTTTATGGGCGCGACTTTGTTCTTGGAGGCTAAGAGGCGAACACAAACAGTACCGTCAGTCGCTACGATTCTCACGTATAGACAGGCCCCGTACGCGAGCTCCGAAGCGTCTGTAAATGTATGAAGCTCTATTAATTTACAATTTTTTGAAGAAGTCCAACGAGGTATGCGAATAGAATTAAGTGAAGGTAACGAATTTAGGAAATTAAGAAAATCGGTTTTTATGGATTGTGGGACTTCATCGTCCCAGTTACATTTATGAATCCACAGCTGTTGAAGAATAATTTTTGGCTGGACAATGCATGGTCCAACTAGGCCTAGAGGATCGAAAACTTGACTTATCAATGATAAGATATTTCTTTTGGTGACCTTTTTTGAAGAAATTAATTCAAGTGAAAAGAAGAGATGATAGGTATCAGAGTCCCAGTAAAGACCGAGTGTTTTGCTCGGTGAAGATTCTAAGTTTAGAGCCTTTTCACCACAGTGTTGCTCGGCCACCTGAATTGATTTTAAAATTTCAGGACTGTTTGACTGAAATTTTCGCAGGTGAAACTTGGCTGCATCGAGAGTTTTTATTACCTCTTTGCAGAGATGTATGACGGACTCAGTGGTTTCTCTACCACTCAGATAGTCATCAATATAAAAATCTCGCCTGATGGATTCGGCGGCATCAGGGTCTGTACATTCATCTGCACACAAACATTTAGTGGCTAAGTACGCAGCTGAGCTGGTCCCATAAGTTAGGGTATTTAAGGTATACGTTTTCAAAGGCTCTGAGGGATCAAATCTGAAGACAATTTGTTGTAACGAACGCTGTGAAGGCTCGATAAGAATGGCTCTATACATTTTCTCGATATCGCCCGTTACAACAAATCTGTGCTGCCTAAATCTCAACAGAATAGAAAAAAGATCATCTTGTACTGTGGGGCCTACCATTTGCAGGTCGTTGAAGGACTTGCCTGTAGTTGTACTGCAAGACGCGTCAAATACCACCCTAAGTTTTGTTGTGGTACTTGACTCGCGCTCAACTCCGTGATGAGGAATAAAATAACTGACTTGTGTTTGATCACACTTTGAATTGTTAAGTGCCATGTGGTTTAATCGTAGGTATTCACGCATGAAATTTAAATACCTATCTTTAAAAATTGGGTCCCGTTCAAGTCTACGCTCGAGAGAAAGGAAGCGACGTTTGGCCATGACGTAAGAGTCACCAAGACTTTCAGGCGAGTCTTTCAAAGGAATGGTGACCACGAATCGGCCGTCGTCGTCTCGGCGCGTTGTCTCTTTGAAGAGGGATTCACATGCCTGCTCTTCTGTTGAAAAACAGGTACCCGGAGACACAGACTCGAGTTCCCAGAAACATGTAAGTAAGTCAGACGCATCATGCGTCACCGTGCAGTGATAAGTGGATGAAGATGGCTGCCTCTCAGAAGTAGATAAATGTATACTGCCAGAAATAAGCCATCCCAATTTAGAGGAATGAAGTTTGGACATATGCCGACCCAAATTTACTGAGTTTGAACCCAAGACGTCCCAAAATACTTCAGCGCCGACCAGGATATCAACGACTGAAGGAACGTGAAAGGTTGGATCCGCTAATTGAAGACCCAGCGGTAGACATAATTGAATTACATCTATTGAAGTGCCAGGCAGCGAATTTGTTATTTTAGGAAGCACGAAACAGCTTATGTTCGCTCTATAGCCACCATGTAACGAATGTATCGTTAAATCAACGATTTCATTAGTGAGAGAAACTTGATCATTAATACCTGACACGATGGAGGTAGTGCTGCGCCTTACCAGACCGAGCTGGCCACACAGGTTGTGAGTGACGTAGTTGGAAGTGCTGCCGTTATCCAGCAGGATTCGGGCTGTGCGAAGTCTTCCATTGATGTCAGCCACCTTCACCAATGCTGTGGATAGCAAAACGATACTAGGTGGAGACGAAATATGAGAAAGAGCAGACAAGGCAACACTTTCCTCCTTTTTATTCTCGTTATTATCCCTATGTAAAAGGGTGTTGTGTTTAGACGGACAATATTTGCAATTAGAAAGCCTGCAACGCTTATCTGTATGTCCTGGGCGAAGACAGTTCATACAAACGTTACTTTCCGATGCTTTTTTGATGCGAGCATCAAGATTAAGATTCCTAAATGAAGGACAAGTAAACAAGAAATGATCCTGTGCACACATAGGACATGTAAGTTTAGAAGAGAAAGATTTAGTTTTATTAGAAGTATGGAAATTTTGTTTTTTATTTACCTCATAAGATGAATTTGATGCTGTAGGTAAAATAATGTTAGATTTACGTTTATTATTTTCGTAGATTGTTTCTAATAAGTCAGCTCTGTTTGATACAAATTTTGTAAATTGTTTCAAAGTAGGGAAACCATGTAACTCATTTTTATGCTCCTCCCACTCACGACTGGTGACAGTATCTAGTTTCTTTGACATGATGAAAATGATTAAAGTGTCGCAGTGGTCAGTAGGCTGGCCTAAAGTACTAAGAGCCCTTAAGTTTTTATTAGTAATATCTACAATTTGACGCAAACCAATGCTATTCTCCTTTTGAAGGGGCTCAATATTAAACAAGGCTTGCATGTGATTGTTCACAAGCAAGCGTTCATTGTCGAACCTCTCCGATAATAATTGCCAAACAATTGCATAATTATCTGATCTAAAATCAAGACTTTTGATTACTAACGCTGCGCTTCCGCGCGCAAATAGTGAAATTTATTGATAGATTGAAAGCTATCATTATTGTGAATAAGGGAAAGATACGTATCTCTGAACTCGAGCCAGTGCTGATAGTCCCCGTTGAAGTGAGGCAAGTCTATTTTTGGAAGTCTAACGAAGTTGTGCTTGCAAGCCGAACCGTGCCCCTGTGCGGAGTCGTCGTCGCTGTGGCCGTGGCTGGTGGCGGCAGCGTGCGCGGGCACGGGCTCCAGCAGGCCGCGAGCCAACGCCAGCAACGAGTAGTATTGCTTCTCGAACACCTCGCGGTCATCGTACGCAACTTCCGGGTCCTCTATCAGCAGCTCAATTTGGTTCTGTAAGGCATCGTATTCAGTGTACATAACTTCCATTTTATTAAGACGGGTCTCGAGTTCCCTAATGGCAAAGACATTTAATTCACATGTTTGTAACGGCTGTATAAATTTGGAAAACTGCGTAAGCTTAGATTTGAGACTTCCTCGCTTTTTAATAAGCTCCTTCAGTTCCTTAGACATAGGCTCTTCTGACATTTTGAACTGAAGTTATAATAAATAACAAAAGAAATTAAAATAAGTTATGTAGAAAAACACAACAGCGAGATAACGCAGAAATCTTTTGCAACATAAGCCATTAAAAATAACTATTAGAAATATAAATGTTTCAATGAATTTAATGCAATGAATAGGTGAGATACATTAGCGAGCATCAATTGGCCTATAAAGTCGTAAACAAGTTACGTAATCAGTAAGTCGAGCGAGCAAGTTAAATAGGTACCTATTTACTATTCACAATGTAATAAAGGATTTGCTAGGTATTTAAAATAAGCTAATGGTCGAATGCAAATGCACAGGTGTTCATCTAAACCATATGGTTAACGTAAAATGCAGATGAGCAGAGATATTTTTGTATTTTTTAAGAATGAAATGAAATATTTTAGCAAATTAGCATATGTAAGAATGCGACGCAATGCACACTGAAAATATTTCGTTCTTATTGAGGATTGATGCAAAAAATATAGATGCAAGTATACGATAGATGTGCAAGAAAAATGGCTACTTATGAAGGTATCGCCATGCCAGATCCGAATAGCACTATTTAAATTCTTGGAAGCGGTATAAATATATAGGTGGGAAATAAAGGAAATTGGAACGAACTCACTCAGTACAAGACCCTTTGTGGTGTATTGTCCTCATGTCCTCGCAAGATGTCGGCGGGTTCACAGTGGCGCAATCACGATGTCCACGCGGGCGTACGCGCAACAAGACGGCTAATATATTTGTATTTGTCCTCTTCACGGACGACTGCATCGACTGGTAGGTTCTTGAAGGTCCAGTTATTCCAGTGCTCGATGGTCCAATGCTCGAAGGTCCAGTGTTGGCGCCGAGCCCCGTAACTTCTTGCAGCCCCAGGTGTCTCGACAAATGATACTCAGGTTTATGTAGTGGACTGTATATTGCTTAAGTGGCGATGTTTACAAAAAAAGAAACAAATACAATATATTAAAACCGCGACGCGGCGAGCGTGCGTTCGCTCAGTGGTTTAAGATGGGTGTGTAGGTGGCTCCCCGCGCGACATCGCGCGAGCCCGAGAACCGGTTCGACGTCACGGCGGTTCGGGTGCATGGAGGCCCAAACAATTATAGTATACTTATTTACGTTTGGGTGTAAATAAAAAATAAATCCTCACTAGCTTTTTTTGTTGAGTACCTATATGTACAATCATATAAACGAGTTTGTGTATGAAATTTACAATTGATTTCGAATATATAAAACTTTAAAATCAGCTCCGTTAGGGAAAAGTCGAAAACTCTGTTTGTTTATATGGCCGTATGTCACAAATACTTTCATAATATAAAAAATCTTATCTCATACTTATTGAAGAAGATATTTTCTATAATAATATGTAATTTACAGTTTCGTAAGATATATTGTCACCGAGATGGCATGCTTTAAAAAGAACGCATTTTGTGTCAAGAGACCAAAGTCGTCGTTAACGGTCTTAAGACCATTATAATGACACATTTTGACACTTGTGAGCAGCACATGTCCATTAAGTCGTTTTTTTTTTTTAACACACTTTTCATTGCATCGTCTATAAAGATTTTGTGCATGTCAAGTCGGATCCGCCTGCCCTTCCTTTAAAATGACACTTTTATCTTATCTCATCCATGCATACATAAATAATATATGTAACTCAAAATGAGTTAAAACAGCAAGAGTGTTAATGATCATAGTTTTATATTTTTCTCGCAGTGCCTATCGCTAGGAGCTTGTAGTAAATGGCAGACTACTTAGAAGTATGACTTAGTTTTCCATTATTAGAGAATAATATAATATCGCATGTCGAATGAACATGTATGTGTACAATATTTACAAAAAAGAGTAAATTTATCCGTTTTCTAGTAACCTTAATACAAATTCTGCTTATTTTGGAACTTGTGACGTTGTGTGCATGTGGTAGCGTATTTTTATCATTATTTATTAGTAGGAAACAGCATCGGAGTTATTACTGAAACAAACTGGGGTAGACCTGTGGTTACACTTCTGTTTGAGCTGTATTAACGATGAATTTGCAAAACTTAATAGATTTCCAAAGAAAATGAACTAGGTTGATTACTGTCGACACCTTCGGAAGACTAAACAGACATGATATTCGGTATTGCGCTATTACAGATTCCTTTCTTTCTTTTGTCCCGTCATGTTTGTATAGAATTTCTTTCCATATATCAAATTCACGACTGGTTCCTTGATACCAGGAGGCAAAGACGATTCATGCCAGTTTATCCTGCATTCGCAACTAAGATATAAAAATTCTTTTGTACAAATATTTTTAACCTACTATTTTTAAGCGTTCTTTGAAAAAATAAGTTTTGCCATTAATTTAAATTATTTGTAATAAAAAAATCTTTATTATTAAAGATTTTTTCAATTGAAAAACGTCCTAATGGATTCAACGTTTTGAGTAACAACGTCCCATCTTAACATTGAACCCACAAATTGTTTCACAGACTCCGGCAAAAACCGTCCTTTTTTAACCTCAGACGCTTAAAACTTCAATAATGTTCGTAAAAAAATCGTCTTAATATTCCATATGGCCTCTACTTTTTGTTGCTCAATATTGCATGAAAATCGATTACTCTGTGAATACTAATTACGGTAATCGTCTTTATTGCGCCAGAGTTGCGTTTCTGAACAACTCCATCGAAAAACATTCTAAATAATCATCAATCGCTGGTGTAAGTGAGTTTTTTGCGTGATCCTGATATCTTTAAAAGTATCCCTTTTTATTTAAAATACTGAATAAATTGAATTTTCTTAAATATCATGTAAATTGAGCATAGAACACGATACGAACGAAACTCCCCAATTTTGCTTCTTCTTCCAATGAGCATCGGCCGGACTGATGATCGGTCGCTGCGCTCGCGCCCCACGTACTCCCCGTGCCCCGTCCCTTGTATACGTCGTGCGTTCTTGCGCCGAACAAATATGAAATGAAACGTTATTCGATTCTATATTTCTGAAAGTAAATAAGATACGAAAATTCTAGAAACACACAGAGTTCGTATTCCTTATCCCATTTAGCTATTGGCGAGATATTGGTCTATGGTCACATGGAACTCTATTCTACGGATAAGTCGAAATATCAACGAAAGGCATAATTATTATATTTATCTTGCACAGATGTAGGTTTTTAAAGATTCTCATTGTACAAAGACATTCAGTTAGCTAATAACCAGAAAAATAACCAGATCGAATTTAATGAATACTTATTTTGAGTAATTTGCATCGTCAACTGAGAGATAAGACCAAATATAATTTAATAAATCGTACGATTGCACATCGGATGGGTCAAATTAGGCCGCAGGTTAGATAACTAGTGCCATAAATATTCAAAGAGTTCATTCAAATGAAGTTCACTCATTTGAATGAACGCCACTTGAAACTAGTGCTAATCATGAGCCTACCACATAGATTGAAATGAATGGTTCTCAGTGCGTAATGTCGTAATCAACACATTCATCAGTATGATTAACGACTATTGCCTGATAATAATGGTTAGATAGATCTGTCATCGTGTTGAGTACGTTTTGAGGATGTATGCATGTTTAAGCGTATATAATAATCTAGTAAGAGTGAAATTTAATCAAAATGTTAATTATATTTTTGAAATACTACAAAATATTAAAATTTCCAGCTAAGATTAACGCTTTATTCATTTTGTTTGTTTTGTAAACAAGTAATTTTAACACTAGAGTATACGCGCGCTCTACTATAGTAGATGGGTTGCGATTACTACAGTGCCATTTCTTTATTTTTTTATCTATCCCCCCGCCCCTTTAGATAAGCCTTGGCAACTAAATTACGTAACGAATTAGTGTGACGTCTCACGGCGGCGTTTGCGCACGATCCTGTAAATTTCCGCCTAAAACCGTATTCCATTGACACAATGAACGGTGTGATATTGTGAGCTGTAATCCCCGACTCAAAGCTACGAAGTAATGGTCTTATCTGCCCTATTAATTGATAGTTATAGATACGGTAACCTAAAATAAATTTTGTCGCTTATTTACAATGGGTAAAGAAGATAAATTAAATTGTTACTTATTTATTTTATAGTGATAGGCTGCACACCAGCAGACGGATCGCCTGATGCTAAGCAATTACCGCCGCCCATGGACACAATCAACACCACAGGAGTCACAAGTGCGTTGCCACCCCTTGGGGTTGGGAAAAGGGATAGGATGAGGAGTGGGATGAGGGAGAAGGAATAGGGGATAGGGCCTCCGGCACTCTCACGCACCGAAAAGAACGCAACAGTTTAGGTACTGTTACTTTACGACGATTTTCTGTGAGAGTAGAAGAGAAGTACTACCCGTACTTCCCCGATCGAGCCGGCCCATTCATGCTGAAATCAGCAAGGCTTTATTTAGACTATTTAGTTATGATCAAGACATAATTGAAAGTTGTTATTGACCTGTTGGTCAATATGATTTTTCACTAATTCAATTAGATGAATAGGTACTATTTTAATATCTTATTAGATATCGCGAAATCCGTAAAAAACGCGATGTTATAAAAACGAGGACTTATAAGAGCATCGGTTATTTCTCCTTTAATAGCTTATAATTATATTTTAAGCTTAGCCCAGCTGCTAGAGTGGCACTGTGTAAAAATTGAGATCATATTATAATTATATTATATTCGACATCTCATACGGACTTTTCAATATGGTTACTTACTTGATTGTTCACTGGAACAGACATACATAAACTCTCGCAGAAATGTAATAAATTAATAATGTTATCGACTTTGAAAAAAATATTGAACAAAAAGGAAATATCTTTTCGATTTCGCTTTGATCGCGTGATATTTACCAATCCTATATATAATTCCGTATATCATTGAAACGTACAGAGAGGGAGCACTTGAAGATCGGCCAGACTATGGCATACACGAAGATTTAGGCTTTTGCGTGGACGAATCCTGTCGCGACATGTCCGTATAAAACATATTTTTGTCATATATTGATCAACAGTGCAATAGTTATTTGTGCAACAAGAGAGCAAAGTGGTTTTTTGTTTCGAGTGCTGATTTTGAGTCCCGAGCAAGCGAAGGATTCTATGATTGATTCACGAGCGTAGCGAGTGAATCAAAGTTAGAATCCTGAGCATAGTGAAGGACTCAACAGCACGAGATGCAAAAACTTTGTTCTCGTGTAGCACACATAACTTTTCACCTCAGCAGTGAGAACACATATTACTTAGGAGACATAAAAATTAACAGGAATAAATTGCAAACGAAATTCTGCATTCACTTGTTGTTTTAACTCTTCTAGTGTTAAAGTACAGTCAACATCGATAGTTTCACTCATCTTTTTAGATGAAGTATTTTATATTAATATAATTTAACACGTTACGCTATACCCTATCAGCATCAGCGAAATGTTTACCACAGACTATATGGATACAATTTTTACTTTATTCCCGCTATTTTTTTAAATCGCGTTTTGATACCGCGTCCCTGATGTTTATTTTCAAATGTATCATTGTTGAAATTCCAAATAAAAATGTATTGGTTAAACTTAAAGTTTGACGAGTGGAAGATTAATAAAACATGTTAGTTTTGCAGACATGAAAATATATGCAATCTAGTTACCATGCTTCTTGACAAGACAGTGAAAAAACTATGACATTCTTGATTAAAGTAAACAACAGTGACATTCTACATTTAAAATAAAAAAAAATCATAGTATAAAAGCACCACGAAGAAAAAAAAACATATCACCCTAGAAATACAAAGAGGTTTCATATGGCTACTTCAACACCTTCTCTCGATGTGTAGACCTAGCTGTTCTTGTAGGCTGATAAGCCTCGGCCTAGCCAGTGGCTTTGTGAAGAGATCTGCCAGCTGCTTCTCAGTGCTGATCCTATTCACCTAAATTTCTCCAGCAGTCACCAGTTCTCGCACAAAGAAGTGGCGTATTCGAATGTGCTTAGTTCTTCTATGGAACTCAGGATTCTCAGCTAATCTCACAGCCGCTTCGTTATCCACATAGAGAACAGGTAAAGCCTCCATCTTCGTCATGCCTTGCATTAGACGAGCTAGCCAAATGCCTTCTTTCGCTGCCTCACTAGCTGCGACAATCTCGGCTTCTGTAGTGGAAATCATGCATACAAAATAAATGCATACAACTCCAGTAGTTGACCTCCCTGTTGTCAGATCTCCACCGTGATCTGCATCACTGTAACATTCCAGAACACCTCTTCTGTAATCCTTCTGACACAGAATTCCAATATCTGGAGTGTACTGTAGATATCTTAGCATGCGCTTCAACTGAACACAATCCGTGTGAGTTGGGTTTTCCAAGCTTCTAGATACTACACTGACAGGATATGCTAAGTCAGGCCTTGTGCACACCATCAGATAAGCAAGAGCACCTACTACTTGTCTATAATTCTTCAGAAAGTAATCATCAACCTTCTCTCCTTCCTGTGGTACAGGGTCCTTTACCATAGGAGTGCTTACTGGTTTACAGTTTTCCACACCGAATTTCTTCAAGATTTTCTTTACATAAGAAGTCTGGTGTATTTTAATATCACCGCCTTCTCTGACTTCAACCTCCATACCCAAGTAATATGATACAGGTTTATAAGTCATCGCAAACTTCTTTTTCAATTCCTTAATGAATTCATCAATCAGTCCTTCATTTGAACCAGTTATAAGACCGTCGTCGACGTACAGAGCAACTAATAATTTCCCATTAGATCTCTCTCTCTTGAAATGAAATGAAATGCAATGAAATGAAATGAATATTTATTTCGTGTAAACTTTTTTAAAGTGCTTACGATAAGTCAAATTAAAATTGTTCGGTTTATACATCATTTATATTTTTGTGTTGAATTAGAGCAGCTCAATCCCAAGCATTTTTATCGCCTATATAATCAGTAATTTTATAATATGCTTTTAAACACAGTGTAGTTTTAACAATAATTTTGAATTTATTTATAGATAAATTTCTTATATTAAGAGGGAGTTTGTTATAAAAGCGTATACACTGCCCCATAAAACAGCTACTTATTTTGTGGAGGCGGGTGCTATGAACTATAAGATTATTCTTATGTCTAGTATTAACAGTGTGTAGATCACTTTTTTTACTAAATGTGTCAATGTTCTTGTGGACATATAACAGATTCTCGTATATGTATTGCGAAGCAACAGTTAGAATGCCTATCTCACTGAACTTTTCTCTTAGAGAAACACGAGGACCGAGGTTGTAAATACCCCTTATTGCTCTTTTCTGCAGAACGAATATTGTGTCAAGGTCTGCAGCATTCCCCCAGAGAAGAATCCCATATGACATAATACTATGAAAGTAGCTGAAATAGACCATTCTAGCTGTTTCTATATATGTGAGGCGTCTAATTGTCTTAACCGCATAAGCTGCAGAACTAAGTTTGCCCGAAAGTCTTTCTATATGCGGACCCCATTGAAGTTTGGAATCAAGCATAATACCTAGAAATAAGGTTGTCCCGACGGGCTCAATTCTGGTTTCCTTCAGTTGTACATTGGTTTCCATCTGTTTAACATTGGGCATGGAGAATTTTAAGAGTTTAGTTTTCTTATCATTGAGTAATAAATTATTTACATTAAACCAATTAACAACTTTAGAGAGTGCGTTGTTTACTTCGTCAAAATTACTCTGTTGTCTTTTAATATTAAAAATTAAAGAGGTGTCATCCGCGAACAACACAATCTCATGATCGTTCTTTACGTAATAGGGTAAATCGTTGATATAGATAAAAAATAGAAATGGTCCGAGTATTGAACTCTGCGGGACGCCCATTTTTAAGGCAGAACCTGGCGATATCTTATCATTAATCTGAACCTTCTGGATTCTGTTGCCCAAATAAGAAACCAGGAGATTAAGAGCTTTGTTCCTAATGCCATAATGATATAATTTCCTGACCAGAGTATCATGATGTACACAATCAAAGGCTTTGGACAAGTCGCAAAAAATTCCTAAAGCATCTTGCGACTTCTCCCAAGCTGTAAATATACTTTTGAGTAACTCTACTCCTGCGTCAGTAGTTGAACGACCCCTCGTAAATCCGAACTGTTTCTTGTGAAGAAGATTATGTTTGTTAAAATAACTAAGCAATTGACTAAGTATTAATTTTTCAAAAATTTTACTAAGCGTTGGCAATACAGAAATAGGTCGAAAATTAGAAGGGTCTGATGTGTCGCCAGATTTAAATAAAGGTATAACTTTACTATATTTCATTAAATCAGGAAATATTCCAGAAGCGACGCAACCATTGAACACTGTTGCAAGATGTGGAGCTATTATGGTAATAATAGATGAAACAGTCTTCACTGACAATCCCCACAAATCCATTGTCTTTTTCATATTTATAGTTTTAAATTGATAAATAACATCTTTAGTAGTCACAACGGTAAATTCAAAGGCTGCACCACATTCTGGCACGCAGTCCCTAAGAAGCATTTCAGCAGACATGGAAGATGAGTCGAGCGACCCTGTAGTTATTATAGGTATATTAGAAAAAAACTTCTCAAATTCTGTCGCTACTTCCAGGTCCTCTGCAACACTCACATTATTGATATTTAATAAGAAGTCACGGCTGCGTGCTTTGGCTCTGCCAGTTTCATTGTTGATGACATTCCAGGTAGCCTTTATAGTGTTTTCTGATAATTTTATTTTATTTCTCAAATAAATAGATTTTGCTGTACTACAAGCTTGTCTAAATATTTTGGAATATTTTTTTAAATAATTAATAAAGTTCTGACTATTATTATAAGTTTTTTCATCATACAGTTCATATAACCTAATCCGGCTTTTATGAATACCTTCAGTTGCCCAATCACTAAACATGAGACGGTCAGTTACATTTAATTTTTTGGATGTAAATACAGTCTGAAATTCGTCATTAATCAAGTCAAACAAAGAGCTATATAACTGATCCGGGTGGCCATGATGAGGCAACCAACGCATTTTTCGAGATAAATTGTCTTTAAAAGTTTTAAGTCGATTTTCATTTATTGGTATATATTTAATAATTTTTCTCTGGACTTTTGGGCATTTTCTTGGACAACAGATTAACTGCCCACTGTGATCTGACTGAAGCATATTAATCAAAGATTTGTGTAATGGTTTTATATTAGTAAATATATTATCAATACAAGTACCACTTGTGGCAGTCACTCTAGTTGGTTCATATGACTTAAATAAATTTAAAAATTTGATAGTCGAAGAGTATTTTTCTAATATGTTAACGTTAAAATCTCCACAAATAGAAACAGTTTTACGGCAATTACAAACTTTGCTAAGGGCATCCTCCATAATAACTAAAAAACTTTCAAATGGTGCACATGGAGGTTTGTATACACTCATAACAATGAACTGCTCAAACTCAACACATGTAATCTCTACTACTCGCTCAACAGAGAGGCTCACAATGTCAGTCCTTTCTTTAAATTTTAGAAATTTGCTAACTATGATTAACGAGCCACCATGGATAAAGTTTTCTCTACTGAACGAGCTTGCAACCTGGTAGTTATTGAAATTGAATATGAACTGGTGGCTTCTTAGCCAATGTTCTGTAATGCATAAAATATCAATATTGTTACAGTTCATAAACAATTCCAATTCTAACTCCTTACCCATCAACCCTTGTATATTTTGATGCACCAGGCTGATACAATTTTTTAAATTATTTTTTGTAGGTAAGGTTGATGGAGTTGTATTTTTGTCACTTAAACTAGGTACAGAATTCAATGTCTTATTAAATATATTGCCAGAGATTGACTCTATTGTCTCAGAATTCAATTTAAAGAATTTGGAACGGATTCCAAGCTTATATTGCATGTCAAATTTGACTGCTCAATAAAAGCAGTGTGGTTAGCCAAAACCTTGGCTGTGTTATTAATACAATAAGCTAGCGAGGATGGTATTTGTCTTTTATAAAATTGTGATATATAATAATTATCATATGTCAAATAAAAATTTCTAATTAGAGCATTAGAGTCAATAATGTCAATTAAATTATTATAACATGTCATGGTATGTAATTTGGAATTAATCTTAAATCTATAATCATTTTCAGCTTGTGGCAACAGCTTACTGTAAGGAAAAGCAAGTAACAGAATTTTTTTAACTTTTAAATTCAGTAATTGGTCAAAATATCTCTTTATTAAATTAATATTTGCATTTCCTCTTCTCCCAATAAATATAATTATTGTTGATTCAGGACAGTATGATTTAGGTAAAATTGATTGCATAATCTGAGAAAAGCTTGCTCCAGGCATACATAAGTTAGTAATAGTCATACCTGTCCTTTGCCTCAACAATTGGCTCATGTTTTTACCTATCTCATCGCTAAACATTAATAGCTTGTCGGTGTTTTTAATGTGGGATGAGAAAGAAGTGCCAGAATTACAATAAGAATTAATGGTGCTGTCATCCACTGCAGCAGAGAGTGACAGCAAATCAGAGCAATAATTCAAAGTAGTTGACTGTGAATGACTCTGTGGCGCCTGGCTAAGTTCATTGCCATGACTATTATTAGTCAAAGATTGAAGCCTCTCTTCATTGTACTTACACAAGTCCACTAACTCATCCATTGCCAAGATATGCTCGTTAATTTGTTTTTGTGATAGATTATATTTTTTTGTCATATTAGCCAAAGAATCTTGTAAACTATCAATCTCCGTCTGCAGACAATGAATATCAGCATCATATTTCACTAGATTTGAATCTAATTTAGTTAGACATACTGACATTTGCTCTTTTACATTAACATATTTTTTGCAATAATCTAGATTTATGTTTGATTTCCTGTACATTCTTAATAATTTTTCCTTTTTCCTAATAAATTTATTTATTTTAATATACTTCTTCAATTTATTACAAGCTTTTATGTTTCTAAATGACTGAATAGTTGAATTAGAATCTGTAAGATCAATAGTCACTATATTCTTACTGTCATCATCGGAGATAGCAGAAACCATACCTGGAGCGCTGCCAACCAGCTCATCAAGTAATGACTGTGTGGTTACTGATTTTATAGACCGGTTTGCACTTTCTAATCTGTTAATATGATCATTGGCCTCGCTTAGGAGACCCTCTAACTCAGTGATGCGTTTTAGAGCGTTCTCAAACTCATCACTGCACCTGTCAAATTGTGTTACAATCTTATGCAATCTATCCCGTTCATCAAGGGTAGTGAGTAAATTAGAGTGTATTTCTGCCATCTCACTCCTAAACTGAGAGTTTTTACCTTAAATCTCTAGCATTTCTTTCTCATTGTCATCATGTTCACTTTGTAGTGACTGACACAAATCCTTATATTTCTTTAGTTCTACAAGGGTCACCTGTAATTTCTCATCATCTAAGCGTGCCCTTCTGGTCATCATCTTGACAAAATTAAGTAAACAAAGCAAGAAAGGTTCACTGAGGTTTGTGTAAGACACAACAAAGTTTTTTGTATAGATTGAGGTATGCTGACTTAGTATTATCGCTAGTGTAGGGTGTAAGAATGTCAAATAACAAGTAAACTCACCTCAAATTGTCTCAAAGTCAGCTATTATTGTAAAAATAATGCAAATTCTTTTAAATTAAATTGTTCGTTACTTTGACAGTTGACTTACTTGACTTTGCAAAACTTTTACAACTTGATAAACACCACTTATCACTGTTATTATACAACAATTATAATTATCACAGATTATTACGTAAGAAATTAGCAAGTTAGGCACATTATTATTAATTAAATAGATTTAAGAATAATAAATAATTGGGAGAAGTACAGTTTTACGTTATACCGCCAGTGTTGCCAGAAGCAAAAAAAGGCAGGGGTCTTAAACAGGCAGGGGTCAGCTTCACTGATTTCAAAGCCAATTTCCTTAAAATAGTTTATGATCGTCGTGTTCCAACATCGTGGAGACTGTTTTAACCCATACAAGCTTTTCTTAAGCAAGCATACTCGTCCGCTACCATCATCATATCCTTCCGTTTGCCGCATGAATATCTCTTCCTCAGTCAACGAACCATATAAAAAGGCTGTACAGATGTCAAACTGACGTAGTGCCATCCCTTTATTAACTGCTAAGCTCAGCACAGCTCTAATAGTTGCCATCTTAGCTACAGGGCTAAAGGTCTGATCATAATCTTCCCCTTTCTTTTGTCTAAAACCTTTTACGACAAGACGTGCCTTATATTTATCTACTGAACCATCTGGGTTTAATTTCACTTTCTAGATCCATTTACAAGGTGTTACTTTCCGATTCTTAGGCAATTTCTCAAGAACCCACGTTCCATTTGCTTTTAAGGATCCAATCTCGCAATCCATAGCTTTGCGCCAAAGGTCGTTATCTGGGCAATCTATAGCTTCCTTGTAAGTTCCTGGTTCGTAGTAACAATCATCGCTGGTATTGACATGAGAAACGTAATCATTGAATTTCAATGGTCGCTGCAGGAGTGATCGATCTCTGAGCTGCATACCTTGCCTGCCCAATTCAATAGATTCATCTTCCAACTCCTCTATACGCGCATCTTCAAATTCTTCTTCATCACCGCTAGTAACAGGACGCTCAATAACTTCCGTGTCCTCTGAGAGTTCAACTTCGTTTTTTGTCTCAATAGGTCTTCCTCTGTCTTTTTCAGCTGTGAATGGTTTCGGTATCTCATTATCATGTCGTTTCTTCCATACATATATTGGAACTTCTATGTCAGCTGTCTCTGTTACTTGTGAACGTTCAGTTTCCTCAGGTTCTTCACTTCCTAAATTAGTCTCCAGTGGTCTCTCATCAAATGTGACATCTCTGGATCTAACTATAGTGTCCGACTCTCTGTACCAGAGTCTATAACCGTCATCATTGTCATAGCCAACAAAGTAACACTTCTTTGCTTTCTTCTGCATCTTCTTCCTTTTCTGTTTCGGAATATGCGCGTAGCAAGTCGAACCAATGATCCTCAAATGTTTGATTTGCGGCTTCTTCCCAAACCACAACTCGTACGGAGACTTGTGTTTCACTGAAGTTGGTCCTGTTCTATTCAGAATATACGTCGTTGTATTTACCAACTCTGTCCACAGTTCTTGAGGAAGCTCTTCATGAGCATGCATCATTGCTCTGGCCATTTCAACAATCGTACGGTTTTCTCTTTCACTGCACCCGTTCTGTTCTGGAGTATAGGGCATAACTAACCGTTGATGTATTCCGTACTTCTGTAATTCTTTTTTGACTTGCGCATTATCGAATTCGCCTCCATTGTCACTTAGAAACTCCTTAATCGTGTGTCCAACTGCCTTTGCTTCAGCTAACATCATTTGCAACTTTGCAGGGACTTCTGACTTCTGTTTCATACAATAGACATATCGATAGCGAGTGTATTCGTCTTTAAAGAGTACAAAGTATCTAAACTTAGAGCCTGAAGGTGGGAACGGACCACAGACGTCCGAATGTATGCGTTCTCCTGGACTACTTGCTTTTTCTCTAACACCAAACTTCTTTCTATGTGTTTTCCCGAAAATGCATCTTTCGCATAATGTCCCGTCATTCTTAGTTTTCACATTCAGCTCTTTCTCTAGTACATCCTTCACATGACGTTTATCCTGGTGACCCATACGTTCGTGGTAAAGCTGCAGTGTATCAACCGTATTAACAACAACGCTTCTATTTGGTTGTATCGCCTTGCAGTTTAGCTTGTATAGTCCACCATATCTCCGTCTATGTCCAATAACGGTTACTGTTTTATTAACTTTCAATGAGCAGGTAATCATACGTGACTGAAACACGCTTCTCGGATTCACGTCCTGCGCTGCTAGTAGCGAAAACAGGTTTGTAGTAATCTGAGGAACATACCAAACATTTCTCAAATAAAACGATACCTCATTCTTGGTTTTCATCTAAATGCTTCCTTTACCCAAGGCATCAACTTGCTTTCCATTAGCTGTTGTCACTGTACATGGTTCCATAAAGCGTTCAAATTCCTCAAACAGGTCACCTCGCATTGTAATATGATGTGTGGCTCCGTTGTCAACATACCAATCATCACGATGTTGAGCGCAATCTGTCGCATTAACCTTTACTGCCAACATACTTGTTGTAGGACCTTTCTCTGGAACCTGTTCTTTCTTAGGACAGTCCTTCTTAAAGTGCCCGACTTTCTTACAAATGTGACACCTGAAAGCCTTTTTGTTCTTCTCTTTACTACCTTCACCATTACTATTCTTGGTGTTTCTACCTTTCTTGGTACCTTTCGAAACTAACACATTCTCAGACGTAGACTCAGACATGTTCTCCTTAGCTAACAATGCTTTCTCGTGAGTACATAACTGACTAGTAAGGTTCTTCACGGTTCTATCCTTCTTAGACATGAGTAACCAGCTCGATTTAAAGTTAAAATAGATTTCTGGCAGGGTCTCCATAATCTTGCATATCAATAACAATTCTGGTAATTCTTTACCTTCGTCTTTGATAAGCTCCTGATTTAAACTGTGCCATAAGTTTTTCATCTTTGAAATATGAGCTTTCATATAATTTCCTGAAGTAGATTCCCATTTGTATTGAAAGAATTCCATACATTTCCTGTATACATGGTCTTCAGATACACCACCGTACAATCTATGTAGTTCATCCCATACTTCCTTAGGATTCGTGAACCTTATTACTTTGTCGAGAGTCTCGTCTAACAAATTGTTCGTAATCAATAAGAGAGCTTTACTTTTCAACTCGTAGTACTCGGCTAAGTTCATTTGAGATGTAGCCATCGCCGCTTCAAAAGCTGTACCTTCCATAGTATCACTCTTTGCAGGCTTCTTTGGTTTACTTATCTTTCCCTGAACAATATCCATGAGACCGTCCATGCCACGTAACATCGCCGACATGCGGTACTTCCATGATACCCAATTTTTGCCGTCAAGTTTCGAAATCTGAATTTTCGATAGCTCCATTATTTACAACAATTCTCGTGTAGGGCGCATAACCACTTAAAGTTGATACAATAATTCCCCTCGTGCTGGGCCCATAACCACTTAAAGTTTGACGAGTGGAAGATTAATAAAACATGTTAGTTTAGCAGAAATGAAAATATATGTAATCTGGTTACCATGCTTCTTGACAAGACAGTGAAAAAACTATGACACGACACCACGAAGAAAAAGAAACATATCAGCCTAGAAATACAAAGAGGTTTCATATCGCTACTTCAACAGTTAAATACCCATTTGATACTATTAATTAGACTTATTTTTATTAAAATCCAAAAATATATTAAACATATAAACAATTACATTTTAAAAACAACAAATTTCTTTATTTAAAAAGATATTTGTATATCTTAAAATTTTTGGATACAACGCGTTTCCGAACGTGTTTTCTTTGAGGTCGAATTCCAAAATCGAATTTCGAAGGAGTTTGTTTTTTTCACTCGCTTTTTTATATGCATGTGAAAGAGACAGAGTACAGTAAAATTCGAATGTTTCAAATTTATAGCTGAACAATGTCAATTCGTGGCACTGAAGATTGAAAAATTAAAAAGCTACTTTGCCTCACGCTCAAATCAAAATCACGTTTTGATCTCTGTTGTCTCGCAGCAAAAGCGGCATGTTTCAGCTGCTGTGGTGAAAATAATATTGTTCAACAGTATTGCACATGTTTAACCGGGCGACATACGATGGGCACTTGTGCACATATAGTGTCCATCCTGTGGTACCTAAGCTATGCGAGGCATATGGGATTTACTGCTCCGGCATCTTTCCTCAATGCTGCTATAGTTGATACCGATATGTAATGTTTTAAATCTATTCACTTACCTATTGCTAAAATATATGATTTTTATCTGAGGAACGCTTGTTCTCTTACTTCTTTTAATAATAGAATCCTAAGTGTGTTATATCATCGTCTAATTCTATCTTATTCCAGCTTTATTTTACTAATATAAGTAGTTTGTAGTAAACTCTCATTTATAAAACTTAGTGAGATTACTACTTCCCAAACGTTAATAGGGACAGGCGCCATGGTAGACGTTTTTCTGCATCAAAATGTCTTTTCAATTATATATTCATGATAACTATTGGAGCGGGTACCACGTTCTATACATTTTTGCCCATTCCCCTTTACAGATAAAGTCTAAAAATCTAAAGCAAGTATTTCACGTTGCTGGTGGTTAAGATAAGTGCGATATGTCGAGAGGTTACGAGTGCCGTGAAAACCCATAAGGATTTACAAAACGAGATCTCTCTGAGCATTTCCTACGCTTCTCTACAAAAGATTCAATTTCTAGCCCTTTTTCTGAAGCATGTTTAGAAACATAAATAAAGTAAGAATTTACTGAATAGGCAGCTCAGGAAGTGTTGATTAAGGTGTATCGTTATAAAATAAATCTAATAATCAATTCGCTATAAATCTTGTTAAGCGTAATATGGCAGCCAATGAACTTCGTAACTGTCGAACTGTCGTCTGTCTGCAAAGTTCCATATGAGAGAACTCAAATTTTAATCTATAAAAACCTTCTGATAATAAATGAAATTAATAAAATAAGTAGCGGCAAAAAAGATACATTATTTAGCGTTTGAACAGCTGGGCTACGAAACGAATATATCACAGAAGATATTATTTACATGTTTTCGCGTGTGAGTGTAATATCGAATTGAATCAGTTTATAAGACATATTAACCGATCCAATATGATAAGTCTATGATATTTTGGTTTGCTTTATTCATCTTAGTTTACAGTCTCAGTGTTCTTTTTCAAGTACCATCCTTGAGACCCGCCATGGCAACAATAACACACAAAAATAACTAATTGGTAGAAAAGTTCTACACGCGAACATGAACGAAAAAAAAGTACAGTATATTCAAATTGAGAATTGCCTAGAGGTCAATGGATTCTGGATCATCAACTACATAATATCGATATTGTAAACATTAACGTGATCTTCGCTCGATCTCAGCTATTACCATTGTCAGTTTGAAGTCGCTATCAATGCCTTATTCTCTCATTATACAAACAGGCCTTATAAAATGTTAAGGAAGCTATGGAATCCCCGATGATGTCGAAAAAAGTTAAATTGATTAAACTGTTTCATTATACTTAGCGAATATTCAAAACACGGCAGCAAGCGTTGTCTTCTTCACCCTTGATTTATAACCGGTTGTACCCATAGTCGGTGCTAACTTCATAGGGACTAGTGTACTTATTGATACAATAATTTATTTTTAAAAGAATCAGGGTATTTGTTAGTACTGGCTCTACATTAAAATCTCGTCGGCCGCCGCCGGCCGACGCCAGTGAGTGCTTGGCCAGTCGCGATGCGGTGTGCGGCTTACCTCAATCGATTCGTGGGGTACTGTTGAATTATTGAAAACGTTACAATCGACATCTTAGTGTCTAAACACGCTATGCCGAAGTTACGCGACGTAAGTTCCGCAGCTGATTTTACGTTCCGATGTATTCGGCTGATATGACACACCATAAGAGCCGAACTTACGCCCGACCGAAGTTACGCTGTACGCTATAACGCAACGTCATTTCAGTATGTGTCGTCAGTAATAAAATTCAAATGGCATTGCAGGTGATAGATAATTCTGATTATTGTGCTATGTTTCTATAAAATGTTAAAACAATTATATTTTAAGTATAAAATGTATTATGAATTAGTTTTGTAATAAAACATTGTATTTCAATCTGCACGTGGGCGACGAAACGTCATATCCGCACACGGTGAGTTGTTTGTACACTAGTATAAAAGTCAGATCGCTACGGAGCGACACTCAGTTGTCTTCCGGCAGTCGAAGTGTGAACATCGGACAAACAAGTGTTGCCAATTGTAAATAGACAATTTGGTTTGACGTTTGACAAACAAACGGGTAAATAAAATATGAACAGATATGAACAGACTCTGTTCAATGTTCGGTTCCGCCCCGGCAACGACTAACTAAGGTACGATATAATTCTGACTTTTATATTATTGTGTTTTTATATTGTGCTTTTACTAATAATGTGTTTCGCAATTCTTTATTGCTATTGTGGTGTTAATTAGAGTATTGTCAATATAGACAATGTATAGTTAATGTAATAATATAGCTTAGCAATTGTATAATTGATATGGTGGGTGATATTGTGGGTGGTTTCGTCACTTGTGAGATGTTAAAGTTCAGATCTTGGGGTATCATATACTACAGAGTCGAATTATATGCTGAGATACAAGTCGTGTCTATTATATACATTGTGTGGTGAATATTTCAGTGGTAAATATTGAATAATCCTATAGTAAATATGTCTGTGGTGAATATTACTAAACGAATTATACTAATCTATTGTACTAAGGTAATAGTTACTTTTGAGATATTGAACTACCCACAACCTTGCTATCCGATATAATAATATGTATTGATTGTACCGCTTTTATAAACGATAATTACAACTATTAAAAGAATGGCCAAGAGTTTTCTTGGCCACGTTCTTTCTCTTGGTTCTATGCCCTTGCTTTGCGAACGTGGCGCTAAATGTAAATGTAGAATCAGAACTTGAGATTTTAAAATATACTCTTGTGACAAGCTGAATAAATGAAAGTAAGATTTGATAGTTGTATCTTTTATTTTTCAACACCTGACAAATAGAACTATGATAATACATATAGGCTGTATACTTTGTATCTATACATATATAACTTACTCACTCTATCACAGGCGTAATCATGCCGAACTTCGGTCGCGTAACTTTAGCATAGCGTGTTAAGACTCTTCATGAATACTTGTATGTCTTAAATTTATACTGTGTGGATCATCTAATTGACAAAACTTAGTAAATTACACTTTTAATCTGAAAGTGTTGGGCACTACAGCGCTCTTATTATAAAGAATATTCAATTGAAACGCAAAAGTCAAAATCTGTCTAATCTATGTACTGATAAATAAAATGTACATAATACTAAGTAATTGAAACGGAATCAGCAGACTTTGATGGCAGGCTGAATTTTGATTTGTTTCTAAACAGTACTGTTGAGATTCAACTTTAAAATATAACGAATTATCGTAGCTTTTTGTTACGCCACATACACAGTAATTGAACACTTAATTGCTTAATTTGTTAATACACCTAATTATTTTAATCATTACCAGCATTATATTATTTATGCCGATATCATTGCACTGAGCCATTTTATTGCATAAGTAATTAATTGGATTTCATTTATTTTGTCCCTATTGTGGTATTGTTTACTACAATTAGTACATACGTTCTCCAATAATTATAAAATTTGGTTGAATATTTATAATGTGCGTTTGTTTTGTAATTAACTAGCTGACATATCATATGTCAGCTAGTTAATTACATACAATTTATACATATAAACATTCCTCTTGAATCATTCTATCTATGAAAAAAAACTGCATTGAAATCCGTTGCGTCGTTTTAATGATTTAAGCATACATAGGAACAGACAAACCGGCCGACTTTATTTTATGCTATGTAGTGATGATTGTTAGTAAGTCAAAGCGATTGGATGCGGCTGAAGATTGGTCTATGTGGAGAGCCTTGGGGTACTACAATCAGCAGTTAAAATCTTTCGCCTGAGATGATGAAACGACTATTTAATCTTCAATCTATATACAATTTTCGAATTCGTAACTGATTGACTGACGCAGCTGAAATTACTGGACGCAAGAAACCAATATTTGGCACGTGTTTTCTTTGAGGAGAGTTAAGATTTTTGAAATGAAATGAAATGAATGAAATTATTCTTTATTTCGTGTAAACTTTGTATAAAGTGCTTACGAAACGTCAATTTTAAATTTATCAGTTGTACAAGTTTATATTTTTATGTTGAATTAGAGCAGCTCAATCCCAAGCATTTTTGTCGTCTATATAATCAGTAATTTTATAAAATGCTTTTAAACACAACTTAGTTTTAAAAATTATCTTAAATTTATCTATTGTTAAATTTCTTATATTAAGAGGGAGCTTGTTATAAAAGCGTATACACTGCCCCATAAAACAGTTACTTATTTTGTGGAGGCGGGTACTATGAACTACAAGATTATACTTATGTCTAGTATTTACAGTGTGAAGATCACTTTTTTTACTAAATTTGTCAATATTCTTGTGGACATATAAGAGATTATCGTATATATATTGCGATACAACAGTTAGAATGCCTATCTCACTGAACTTTCCTCTTAGAGAAACACGAGGACCAAGGTTGTAAATTCCCCTTATTGCTCTTTTCTGCAGAACGAATATTGTGTTAAGGTCTGCAGCATTCCCCCAGAGAAGAATCCCATAAGACATAATACTATGAAAGTAACTGAAATAAACCATTCTAGCTGTATCTATATCTGTAAGGCGTCTAATTGTCCTAACTGCATAAGCTGCAGAACTAAGTTTGCCCGAAAGTCTTTCTATATGCGGACCCCATTGGAGTTTGGTATCTAGCATAATACCTAGAAACATAGTCGTCCCGACGGGCTCAATTCTGGATTCCTTAAGTTGTACATTGGTTTCCATCTGTTTAACATTGGGCATTGAGAATTTTAATAGTTTGGTTTTCTTATCATTAAGTAATAAATTATTTACATTAAACCAACTAACAACTTTAGAGAGTGCATTGTTTACTTCGACAAAATTTCATCTGTTTTCGTCTAATATTAAAAATTAAGGAGGTGTCATCTGCGAACAACACAATCTCATGATTATTTTTTACATAATAAGGTAGATCGTTAATATAAATCAAAAAAAGAAATGGTCCGAGAATTGACCCCTGCGGGACTCCCATTTTTAAGGCAGAACCTGGAGATATCTTGTCATTGATCTGGACCTTCTGGATTCTGTTGCCCAAGTAAGAAACCAGGAGATCGAGAGCTTTGTTCCTAACGCCGTAATGATACAATTTCCTGACCAGAGTGTCATGATGTACACAATCAAACGCTTTTGACAAGTCGCAAAAAATACCTAATGCATCTTGCGACTTCTCCCAAGCTGCAAATATACTTTTGAGTAGCTCAACTCCTGCGTCAGTAGTCGAACGACCCCTCGTAAATCCGAACTGTTTCTCGTGGAGTAGATTATGTCTATTGAAATAACTAAGCAACTGACTAAGAATTAATTTTTCAAAAATTTTACTAAGTGTCGGCAATACAGAAATAGGTCGAAAATTGGAAGGGTCGGTTGTGTCACCAGATTTAAATAAAGGTATAACTTTACTATATTTCATTAAGTCAGGAAATATTCCAGAAGCGACGCAACCGTTGAATACCGCTGCAAGATGTGGAGCAATTATGCTAATAATAGATGAAGTAGTCTTCACTGACAGTCCCCACAAATCCATTGTCTTTTTCATATTTAAAGTTTTAAATTGTTTAATAATATCGTCAGTAGAAACAACAGTGAATTCAAAGGCTGCATCACATTCTGGCATGCAGTCCCTAAGAAGCATTTCAGCAGACATAGAAGATGAGTTGAGCGACTCTGTTGTCACTATAGGTATATTAGCAAAGAAATTTTCAAATTCTGTCGCAACTTCCAGGTCCTCTGAAATACTCACATTATTGATTTTTAACAGGTAGTCGCGGCTGCGTGCTTTAGCTCTGCCAGTTTCATTGTTGATCACATTCCAGGTAGCCTTTATAGTGTTTTCTGATAGTTTTATTTTATTTCTCAAATAAATAGATTTTGCCGTGTTACAAGCTTGTCTAAATATTTTGGAATATTTTCTTACGTAATTAATAAAGGTCTGACTATTATTATAAGACTTTTCATTATACAGTTCATATAACCTAATTCGGCTTTTATGAATACCTTCAGTTGCCCAATCACTAAACATCAGACGGTCAGTTACATTTAATTTTTTGGATGTAAATACAGTCTGAAATTCGTCATTAATTAATTTAAATAAGGAGTTATATAACTGATCCGGATGGTCATGATTTGGCAACCAACGCATTTTTCGAGATAAATTGTTTTTAAAAGTTTTAAGTCGTTTCTCATTTATTGGTATATATTTAACAATTTTTCTCTGTTCTCTCGGGCATTCTCTTGGACAACAGATTAACTGCCCACTGTGATCTGACTGAAGCATATTAATCAAAGATTTGTGTATTGGTTTTATACTAGTAAATATATTATCAATACAAGTACCACTTGTGGCAGTCACTCTAGTTGGTTCATAGAAATTATGACATAAATTGTATGACTTAAGTAAATTTAAAAATTGATAGTTGAAGAGAATTTTTCTAATATGTTAATGTTAAAGTCTCCACAAATAGCAACCGTTTTACGGCAATCACAAACTTTGCTTAGAGCATCCTCCATAATAACTAAAAAACTTTCAAATGGTGCACATGGAGGTTTGTATACACTCATAACAATGAACTGCTCAAACTCAACATGTAATCTCTACTACTCGCTCAACAGAGAGGCTCACAATGTCAGTCCTTTCTTTAAATTTTAGAAATTTACTTGCTATGATTAACGAGCCACCATGGACAAAATTTTCTCTACTGAACGAGCTTACAACCTGGTGGTTATTAAAATTGAATATGAACTGGTGGCTTCTTAGCCAATGTTCTGTAATGCATAAAATATCAATATTGTTACAGTTCATAAACAATTCCAATTCTAACTCCTTACCCATCAACCCTTGTATATTTTGATGCACCAGGTTGATACAATTTTTAAAATTATTGTTTGTATGTGTGGTTGATGGAACTATGTTTTTGTCACTTAAACTAGGTACAAAATTTGGTGTCTTATTAAATATATTGCCAGAGATTGACTCTATTGTCTCAGAAGTCAATTTAAAGAATTTGGAACGGATTCCAAGCTTATATTGCATGTCAAATTTGACTGCTCAATAAAAGCAGTGTGGTTAGCCAAAACCTTGGCTGAGTTATTAATATAATAAGCTAGCGATGATGCTATTTGTCTTTTATAAAATTGTGATATATAATAATTATCATATGTCAAATAAAAATTTCTAATTAAAGCATTTGAGTCAATAATATCAATCAAATTATTATAAAATGTCATAGTATGCAATTTTGAATTAATCTTAAATCTATAATCATTTTCAGCTTGTGGCAACAGGTTACTGTAAGGAAAAGCAAGTAACAGAATTTTTCTAACTTTTAAATTGAGTAATTGGTCAAAATATCTCTGTATTACATTTATATTTGCATTTTCTCTTCTCCCAATAAATATAATAATTGTTGTTTCAGGACAGTATGTTTTAGATAAAATAGATTGCATTATTTGAGAATAAGTTGCTCCAGGCATACATATGTTAGTAATAGCTAAACCTGTCCTTTGCCGCAACAACTGGCTCATGTTTTTCCCTATCTCATCACTAAACATTAATAGTTTGTTGGTGTTTGTAATGTGGGGTGAGAAGGAAATACCAAGATTAGAATCAATGGTGCTGTTACCCGCTGCATCAGACGGTGATAACAAATCAGAGCAATAATTTAATGTAGTTGGCTGTGAATGACTCCGTGGCATCTGGTTATGTTCATTGCCATGATAATTATTGGTAAGGGATTGGAGCCTCTGCTCATTATACTTACACAAGTCCACTAAGTCATCCATTGCCAAGATATGCTCATTTATTTGTTTTTGTGATAAATTATATTTTTTTGTCATGTTCAACAAAGATTCTTGTAAACTGTCAATCTCCGTTTGCAAACAATGAATATCAGCATCATACTTTAATAGGTTAGAATCTAATTTAGCTAGACATACTGACATCTGTTCCTTTACATTAACATATTTTTTGCAATAATCTATATTAATACTTGATTTCTTGTACATTCTCAACAATTTTTCCTTTTTCCTGATAAATTTATTAATTTTAACATACTTCTTCAATTTATTACAGGCTTTCATGTTTTTAAATGACTGAATAGATGAATTAGACTCTGTTAAATCAATAGTCACTATGTTTCTTCTGCTATCATCGGAGATGGCAGAAACCATGCATGGAGCGCTACCAACCAGCTCATCAAATAGCGATTGTGTTGTAACTGATTTCATAGACTGGTTCGCACTTTGTAATAAATTAATATGATTATTGGCCTCACTTAGGAGACCCTCCAATTCAGTGATGCGTTTGAGAGCTTTCTCAAATTCATCACTGCACCTGTCAAATTGCATTACAATGTTTTGTAATCTATCCCTTTCGTCTAAAGAAGTTACTAAATTAGAGTGCATTTCTGCCATCTCACTCCTAAGCTGAGAGTTTTTCCCTAAAATCTGTAGCATTTCCCTCTCATTGTCCTCATGTTCACTTTGTAGTGACTGACACAAATCCTTATATTTCTTTAGTTCAGTAAGGGTCACCTGTAATTTCTCATCGTCTTGGCGTGCCCTTCTTGACATCATCTTGTTAAAAAGTAAATAAACAATGCAAGAAAGGTCACTGAGGTTTGTGTAAGACACCTACAAAGTTGTTTGAGTAAATTGTGATATGCTAACTTGGTATGTTGCTTGTGTAAGGTGTACGAAAGTCAAATAAGAAGTAAACTCACCTCAAAATGGCTCAAATTTATCTATTATTGTAAAAATAATGCAAATTCTTTTAAATAAAATTGTACGTTAGTTTGACAGTTCACTTACTTGACTTTGCAAAACTTTTACAACTTGTTAAAACAACACTATCACTGTTATTATACGACAATTATAATTATCACAGCTTATTACGTAAGGAATTAGCAAATTAGGCACATTATTATTAATTATATAGATTTAAAACTAATAAATTATTGGGAGAAATACAGTTTTACGTTAAACCACCAGTGTTGCCAGAAGCCAAAAAACAAAAGGAAAAGAGAAAGGAGAAATACCAAAGACGGCCTGTAGCGGCCAGAAAGTTGTGAATCGTTGAAATTAAGCATATAATTTTTAAAATTTATTCATCGTTTTCGTTTCTTGATAGACCTTCGGTGAAAGATTTTAGTTTTTAAAGATTATTATTTTCAATAGGCTATGGTAATAGCGGATGGATGTCTTATGTTGCCAGCATTAAAAATAAAATGAAGTATGGTAGGCAGAAATTGTTTTAAGGAAATAATATATTTATTATTATATTAGAAAACAATATCTTTTATTTACTTTACAAATATAATTGTAAAAAGAATCAAGAAATATATAATTTATTATGTATTCCATAATTATTAATCGGTAAAAATCGTTTTGATTTTTAATCGTTAGTATAAATATTTTTCAAACCATTTGCAACACATTTTAACATCTGTTATGTCATTCGTGCTGCTACTGCGCGTCGTCAATATTTTGCTCTGATATATTGGTGTTTTCGTGATTTCGTGACAGGCAGCGATAGCCTAGTGGAGATACCAACAGACTGCCATGCAGAGGGTATCGGGTTCGAATCCACGGCGCGCACCAATGACTTTTCGGAGTTATGTGCGTATTGAATTGTTAATTATCGCTTGTCCCGTGCGTCGGAGAGCACGTTAAGCCGTCGGTCCCGGTTGTCATGAAGATCTTTGACAATCGTTACAGGGCGTCAGTACCTTCTAACATAACTGACACTAGTCTAAACCATGGAATATCGCTATCCCTTCGGGTTGCGGAGGTCAGACAGGCAGTCGCTCTGTGGAAAAGCTAATATTCAGCCAAATCCGGTTAGACTAGAGAGCGGACCTCAGATTGAAACTGGGATAACGCTAAGAGGATGATGATGATGATATTGGTGTTTTCGTACGGTTTTAATAGTAATGTTATTGAATATAAATTCAATAATAATGATCACTACCAGAAGGTAGAGGTCATTATTATTGAATTTATATTATTCTTAGCATTGGTAGAAACCAATGCTAAGAATATGCTGCGGTGTTTGTGATTGTGGTTAGTTTTTTTGGATGAGTATAGTACGAGGTTCCCAAGTACACAGGTGTTTATTCATTATTATTGGCCTCTCTTTATGTAGTTTCTGTTCTATATGACACAAAGACATTCCTTTATTTACATCAAATATTATATTTATGTTAAAATTCAATTGCAATTTTCAAGTATATTTAGTTGTGGGATAATTTCCATTTCAAATATCTCGTATCTTATTTCCACCAAGAGTTATTTAAAAAAAATATACTGGGTAATAGAGTAGTCATTTCTATTCAAAACACACATATTTTCGTGTTTGTTCTTGCCAGGCCAAATGGTACATCTCCTTTATAGGTATACGCCGTAACGACAGCTGAAATAATTACTTGGTCTAGCCAGCTAGAAATATAAAGACTTTTATTCATTTACAAATCTGAACCAAGGTTATTACAATATTGTGTCAAGAAATACAAAAAAAGATAGAAAAGCTTGTACTCACAGACTAAAAGTAATTAGATATCTCAAATTACTGCGACCGCCGTTTATTGTATTCAATGTGTTCTCAACCATTATACTACTACTATCACAAGTATAGGTCTTCGCACAACCGTCAGTTCTCATCGGTAGCATTTGAATAAATGCTTTGAACGACTATACCTTTCAACTAAGTAATTCACAGTCATATAACAGAAAGTTATCTATTAGCCATTATCAGTTAAGAAAAATATGTGCAAAATTGTACATAGGCACTGTTATTAAAGATTAGGCTTAGGCGTACTATGACGTTCATATTGTGACTTGTGAATAATAATAATATCCTACCCCATCCACACAACACCATCTAGTCCCAAACTAAGCAGATCTTGTACTATGAGTACTAAACAGAGTAAATGACTTCGACTTTGACACTCCAATATTCCTCCGTGTTTCAACGTTCTAAAAATCTATTAATAAGACTAAATTGCTATCTAGCTCCTAACAATATTCAGCATATAACTCTTCGCAACTTCGTATGATGTTGGTCCGAAATGGATGGACGCCATTCATCTCTATCTCAGGCAGTCTCCTTAATCTTGTCCCACGGACGGTGGTCCACGATTGGACATCTTTCTTACAGACGTGTCTCTTAGTTATCGCCGAAAGCATCTGACGTTGTATCTTATTAGTGCGACAAAACGAAGTTAATGACTACAAATTATCATGATTTTCTGTCTCAGTTTTACTTTATATGACATGTCTTAAATTTGTTTTATTGATTTAGGTTAATTTGAGTAATTTTATATGTGCCATAAATAAATAATTATTGATGACAATGAATTCTTAAAATATCAGGGTGTGGGTCCATTTGTATTTACTTACATATATTGCTATAAAACATAAAGGTACATATGTTCATACATAATTGTATGATTTTCTTTTTAATTTTAGGCTAAACGACACTCAATTTTTAATGACCTTTTTCTATACTAACATTGTGAAGCGGAAGAATCTTTTTATTGAGTTGCACGTACTAATCTCTGGAACTTTTGATTTGAATTTAAGTTCAACGTGTGAATTCAAAATAGTTTTCTTCCGTGTAAGACACGAACATTATGCTAATTATTGCTAAATAGAATACAACGGGTGTGCAATTACATTAACTAAGTCTTTAATTTTATGTATAAAAAGATATTCATGGTTTTTATTCGAATGTTTATCAAGAGGATATCATTAACGTAATAATAAAGTCTAAGAAGAAATCTATTTTTAATTTGTTCTACGAGTTGAGATTGAAATTATATGGCACAGGATACATTTATACATGAAAAGTAAAAAGCTTTTTACATAAAAGGATTTAACGAGCCTAAACTTGATCAGGTTGTGTTGTTTTATTGTGGAGTACCTATGGCCACTTTCCAGCTCCATTATCAGATCAGCTCCATGTCATCATAATATTGCATTGTCACGCAATTTACACATGCATGTTAGCTTCCAGCTTATTGAAACTGGGAACGGTGTTCAAATTTCTCTTGCAAGGTTTAATTGCAGAAACCGTTATAGGTGAAAGTAAATAAATCCTGTAAAACTGCTTATATTGCTAGTCCTATATGAATGATATTAGCTTTTGCCCGCTGCTTCGCACGCGTAAATTTTACTTAGATAAAAAAAAATATATAAAATCCCCAAAATTTTTCAAGGAACATACATGCCAAATTTCACCTACTTGCGCTCAGTAGTTTCGGCTGTAGCGTGTCTGTCAGTCAGTAAGTAACGCAAGGATTTTATATAATTATACAGATAATACATATGTAGGCAGACGTAAATATGATAATGAGAATCTTATGTGCCTAATCATCATCCAATAACTCTGAAATATATAGGGTATAGATATAATCTTCCGAGAAATATTCCAATTTGTTGCAGACATGCTAATTTGTTTACTTTTTCTCGTTCCTTGCTTGTTTATGAATTTGCTTTATATTTTCCAAAGGCGTTCGTCTACCCGTTCGCAATTATCTTAACGCAATATACTAACAAAGAGCTATTGCTTAAGGCATTACGATCTTCTTACACGTTGCTTTAAGGCTGACGATGAAGCACTTTTAGAGCGGCAAAAAAGAAGATTTCTCTTCAACACATATCTTTGATTGTAGTTTATGAGTAAAACCAAGTAGGCACGAGAACGTCATTGATCCTTATGAAGCAAGGCGAAATTTTATAATAAGACATCCCAAATTGGTTGAAATATGATCTTCTGAGGAAACATTTCTAAATAAAACATAAGGGATATAGTACTCTTGTTTATACATAAAATCGAAAGGAGCAAAATATTTATACGTTTATTGGAGTGTTAGATTAGACATAGTTGATATTTATTTCTACCACTTCTTGTTATAGCTGGCATTCTGACGTAAAATAGTTGTCCATTGACAGACTACTGTCTGCAAAAGCCTAGTGAAGGGATCAACAGACTTAACCAAGGCGCATATCAATTTCTTTTCGAAGTTATGTGCGTATTAAATTGTTAATTAACTCTAGCTAAACGTTGAAGTAATTCATTGTGAACTTGTTTGGCAGACCGTTTGCCATAAGGTTCTTTAAAGACATTTTATTTTATTTTATTTATTGTTCTTTGGGAAACAAACAGATATATTACATAACATATAGACTGTAAGATACAAATACAACATAATCCAGAGCAGTTTCCACAACATTGCTTTACACTTTGTGACGGACATATAAATAGTACCTATTAAGTGGCTAAAGAATAAAATTATAGCATAAAAAATTTGGAAAATATTTGGAGAAAATGCATATAAAATCTGTCAACCCGCACTTGGTGTAATTCTTCTCATAGTGAGAAGATGACCGTTTCCAGCAGGAGGCTTATATACTGGGCTGATGATGATGAGAGTACCATCTGACCGTTCCAACAGTTGGTTGTTCTTTAGACCTGTGTGTATTTGAAAATAAACGCTTTTCGATTATTATCCAAAATTGGTTTCAGTTTAGCTAAGACTAGGTTAGTTGTTGGTTTGCATGTCCTGATTTTTTATCGCGTTTATAACGATTTTTTTAAATACCAGAAAACGAAGTGTCATCATGTCGATGGAAATATTAAGAAACTAGTTTTAGGATATATGGATGTTCATAACTTCGGTCTCGCCAAACGTCGTGATTTAATTTCTCGTAAATGAAACAGTCTTACCAGTATTAATTTCCTGGAAATGAAATCAGTAAATAACTCGGGAAATGCTGTTATGCCAATGCAAACCTCCCATGGAACTGCGCGATATTACAAAAATATGTGGCATTCAGTCATTACTCATAGCACTAGGTGTCATTCATACGTTCCGAATCTCATGCACAAACAAACGATTCTGGACCGTACCGATATTTTCCCCGATATTTTGAGTAAATATCCCAAAACATCGACGTTCGAGCTCTCGAATTCAGTTTATAGTGAGTTTGCCGCTAAAGTGTAACGAGAGTGATTGCAGAAGTATCAGTGTCGATATTCTGAATAAAACTATCGAACAAGGAACTGAAGCCGTTGTTTATTGATTGGTTGATTTAAACATCAGTGCGTTTCATTTTATGACGGGGGTTCTTACGAGATATATCTTTTGCGTGCGACAAAAGCAGGTACATAATATTATACAAAGTTAGAAATTGTAATTTTGTCTGAATAGTTGACGTACTGGTCTAAGTGGCCCCCACCGCCTGACACTGCGCCGAGTGCTGTGGGTTCGATTCCTACACGAGACAACTATTTGTGTGATCCATAAATTGTTGTTTTGTGGTTAGCTAGAATGCGGCCAGCCGTGCAGCTGATCGTAATCAAAAAATTGTACTAGAAAGTAGTTTCTATTCACACTTCGATGCGGCTGCCGGCCGACCGTTCGGATCGTTCTTTTACAAATTTTTTGTAAAAGATTTTTGTTGCGTTAAGCCGGAATGCGGCCAGCTGTGCGGCTAACCGCATAGTGCGTAGGAGCCCTCAAAGTTAATTGAGTCCGTTGATTGTATGTTTATAAAGTGCCCCAGCGACACAGAGTGAAGAGAGAGAGAGAACTTGAAAAGAAATGTGTAGCCTAATTATAAAAAAAAACTTAGTATCGCCAAATATTGCCACAATAACATTATATCAATTGTCAGTTTGTGAAAGCATATATAATAAGTTTAAAACAATTTATATAAGTTAGCAGTAAGTTATGAAATAACAAATGAAACGAATGGAAAGTGATTCTAATACATTTTATTCAAGTTGTAACAGTTAGAAATAATATTTTCACGTCGAAATAAAACAATCTTTTAAACGGATATTGTAATGGAGAGTAATACAATACAGCAACTTATCGGCGTTCTCAAAGAAAACTTATATCAGAACTAAGAGCAGAAACATTTATTTAGCCGAAACGAAATAACGAGGTTTTTAATTTAATATTTAGTTAGAGATATGTATCGGCACGTCTGCTTCAGATATGTTGCTTTTGTATCGTTTCCACACATACGTGATCGCCTCCAAGTACACTCGGGAAACTTTATAAAGATATCTCACGGCATTGATGTCAGCTGAACCGGCAACAATGGTGAGCTCCTCATGAAAAATACAACCAGCTTGATGAATTTATGAAGTTTATTAACTTGTACGAAATCTTTCGATGATATTGACTGTTTTTATAGAATTGCGGTGCATGTTTCCTCGAGCTGTTTTCCTTCACCGCTAAGGGAGCTCTTATTAACAATTTAATACGCACTTAATTTTCATTGAAGAGTCTTTGGTGTTCGCCGTGAATTCTTTCCGAGACCCTTTGCATAGCAGTCAGTGTCTCCATTATGCTATCACTGCCTTAGACAGAATATAGTAATAATAATAATAATAAGCCCCCTAAAACCCAACCACACGCCCTGATCGACCATCTGATCACGTGGGGGGCGGACACATGATACAAAATTTACTGACGTGGCTAACGTGGCACTGGTAGTTGAGAAGGTAGGAGAAGGACCCAAGCTAAGGTGAAACAGGATACGCCGAGAGCTGCATGGCTAAAGGGGAGATTAGTCGCTAGTATGCGAACTCTGGAGACCAGGGAAACTTCAGTTTAATTTGCCCTTGCCGCGGTGAATGCAGGGCTCTGCCGCGGTCGACCGTATGTCTCTTGCTACTCGTGGGAACACAATGGAAAACTATAATACTACACGGAGATATAATCTTAGATCGCTCCCCGGGGGTCACCGGGAATCACATATCGTTACAACCAGCAGCATCACTCGTAATCATACAGAATCTTTAGCGAATTCTTCACCGCCAGTCTCTTTCCGTCACCAATTTCTTCACCTAGGTCATACCAATCTCAATCACAAATGAGTAGCTTATCATCATCTTCATCAGCACTTGCAGTAGATCTTGCCCAAGAAGCAGTTATTGCTAATATAATTGGACCCACTACTGTCAAATCGCGCGCAAGACGCAAATGGACCATTGAAATGAATATGTTCATATGGCGCGCATAACTCATAATCACCAATCTTGAAACACGAATACGAGGATACTTAGATCCGTTACATCAATTTTTTGTAGAAAAATATCCAGAAATGAAGGCATCTAAACAGAATATAGGAAGCCAACGTAGGGCCATAATTAACAATAAATTACTTTCGACAACCAAACTCAATGAAATAAAAAATTAAGTAGCCAGTTATTTACAACATCATGAAACACCCTTGACTACCCAACCCAACCCAAACACTTCGCCCTTAGTGCAGCATGATAAAATTGATCAACAGTTTGATTTAGCATTTAACACATTCATAAATACATACCCAACTACAAGACCATACATACCCAAACAAAAGCCGTCAAGAAAATTCGCGTCCATAGTAGATTATATAAATAAAACTATCCTTCCCAAGTTTTTAAATATGGACCAAGATTTTGCAACTTTCCAAACTATTTTGTACTCAGCAGCATACACAGCGGTGATGTGTAACGGTAAAACAATCAATTTGAACAAAAGAAACTCAGGGGTATTCAAACCACCATGGCAACGAAGATTAGAAACAAAGATAGGAATATTTCGATCTGAAATATCTTGACTGACAAATTACAGTAATGGCATTAGAAGTGAACGCGTCATAGCAGCAGTAAAGACAATCAAAAATAAATACCGAACGCACGCACAATACGAAAGTGAAAATTCCGAAATAGAACATTTCTTAGATACACTGAAGCAACAATTAAATACATTAGCTAGTAGATTAAAAAGATACCTTGCATGCACCATGCGCAACAACACAAAACTCGCAGTTTACTGACAATGAAAGAGTATTCTACAGAAGGCTTACAACATCTAACAGACAAGTTGTAAACACGCAAGAACAGGAATTGCCAACAATGGCGAACCTACGACAATACTGGTCAAACATCTGGGAAGTCCCACTGCAACACAATAAAAATGCTGAGTGGATTAATTTTGTTAAAGAAGCGTCAGATCAGATCCCTGAAATGGAGTTCGAGAATACAACAATAGATACATTCATAACTGTTATAAGGCGTTCACATAATTGGAATTCCCCCGGAAGTGACAATATACACAACTACTGGTATAAAAAAATTACTAATATTTACCCATATTTTCATTATCACATCAATTCGTATATACAATCACCTCACAAAATGCCAAATTATATTACACATGGAGTAACATTCATGTTACCAAAAGAAAACTCAAACTACCCTCAAAATATCGTCCTGTAGCTTGCTTGCAAACAATCTATAAAATATTAACCGCTTGCATAAGTGAATCTTTAAACAAACATTTGTCAGAATACAACAATGTTTCGGAACAACAAAAAGGTTGTAGAAAATACAGTCAAGGCTGCAAAGAACAACTCATAATTGATGCAGTTACAATTAATGAAGCTTATAACAACAAACTAGATATACAAACTATGTTTATAGATTATCGCAAAGCCTTTGATTCGGTGCCTCTCAGCTGGTTATCACATATACTCCATATCTATAAAATCAACCCAACAATTATAATTTTTTTAAATCTCCCTATGCAGAACTGGCAAATAATTTTGAACCGATTTCTATATGACGAGGCATATTCCAAGAAGATGCGCTCAGTCCCCTCTGGTTTTATTTAGCACTTAATCCACTTTCAAATCTTCTTAATAATAGTAGTTCTGGATATCAATTAAGTACCCCTGAGAGCCAATTTTCACTTACACATTTGTTCTGTATGGATGACATTAAGCTCTATGCTAGTAATCAGGATGATCTTTTCCATTTACCAGACATAACTCAGCAGTTCTCGCATGATATTTGCATACAATTTGGCGTAGACAAATGTAAAATCTTATCAGTAAGTAACGGCAAAATCAACAGTAACAATTACGTTTTAGGTACCGATGAAATTATTGCACCGATGGATGATTTCACAGCCTATAAATATCTAGGGTTTAGACAGTTTCGAAAGATCCTGCAGAAGGAAACTAAAACAGACCTCACAAACAGATTTAAGATCCGATTAAACCTAATATTAAAATCCCAACTGAATGCAAAAAAATTTTAAAAGCCATCAATACATATGCCATTCCTATCCTCACATACTCGTTTGGAGTTATCAACTGGACACAAACAGATCTTAAGAACTTACAGCGAATTATAAACACAATGATGACAAAATATCGTAAACACCATCCAAAATCGTCGAAAGAACGTCTCATATTACCACGTAGGGAAGGAGGAAGAGGTTTAATACACATACAAAACTTACATAACAAGCATATAACCACACTCAGACACTATTTCCACACTAAACACAGCTCTCTGCTCTACATAAACATATTTTTCAACTAGATAAAAAGCTTACTCCTTTAAATTTACAAGACAAAAATTGACAGAATAATGAAAATTTAACTAATGCAGAACAAAATATTACCAAGTGGGCAGCAAAAAGTCTACATGGTAGACACCGCAGCGATTTGAGTCAAACCTACGTCGACAAAGAAAAGTCGAACGAATGGCTCATAAAAGGCGAATTGTTTCCAGAAACGGAAGGCCTTATGCTTGCCATACAAGCTCAGATTATTAGCACCAGAAACATCAAAAAGTTCATTATTAAGGACCCCAATCAGAACTCGGATTTATGCAGACACTGTCACTCAGCCTCAGAAACAATACAGCACATAACTGGCGCTTGTAAATTTCTTGTTCAATCAGACTACAAACATCGCCATTACCAAGTAGCCGCAATAATTCATTAACACCTAGCACATCAATATAATTTTATCAATAAGAAAACCCCATATTATAAATATAAACCAGACACTGTACTCGACAATAGAACTTGTAAGATATACTGGGATCGGACAATAATTACAGACAAGACGATACACTTCAACAGACCTGACATAACTTTACATGACAAAATCGACAACACTGTGTATATTATTGATGTAGCCATCCTTAACAGTCACAACATCCAATCAACAATAGCTGAAAAGCTCTCAAAATACCAAGACCTAGCTATTGAATTGAAAACACAATGGAAAGCTCGTACAGTTCATATCGTACCTATTGTATTATCATCAACTGGAATAATACCCAAAACTCTGAGTCAAAGTTTGAACATCCTTCACATGTCCGCACATTCACTACAATTATTACAAAAAGCCACTATTCTCAATACATGTCGCATCATTCGCAAATTTTTAACATCGTCGTCAATTTCATCATCTTATTCCATCTAACATGCCATGCTTAGTTTTGGCCCGCATGACATGAACATTTACCCCTCCAAAAAGGGAGTTGAATAAAACCAAGAAATAATAATAATAATAAGCAACAAACCCGCCTAGCAACACGTCAACAAGACGACATAAATTATTTTCCTCGAATATTTATATTTCTATTTTAAATCATATCTTTGGATTCATAATTATATAATTATATGTTTGACTACAAGAAATACTTCTTTACCTGAGACAAATATAATTTATTATAACAAGAAACCATATAATACATTATGAAAAGAAGATACAAAAACATTACTCAACTGATGACATCTAACGTCAATGACAAATAAAAGTGTAAATAAACATATATAAGTACAACGAGGAGATGATAATGCTATTATGTTGACAAGAGCTAGGGCAGCAGCTGCATGCAATACATCCCCGGACTCGTCGCTCAGCTCCGCCTCGCAGCCGCCGGCACCTACAACAGAGTTGCCGGCAATCATAGAGGCATCGAGCTCGTCGAGCGACGAGTATTTCTCCCCGCCGACGTCACCAACACCCGTACGCCGCCGTGGGAGAGGCCGGCCACCGCTACGCTTGGGACCCCCGAGATCCACCGGTCTCGAACAGGGCCCCCGCTCCCGGTGGTAATGTGCACCGCATGAAATGGACTACAACCATGAATGAAAACGTCATTTTGTGGCTACAGAGGGAGGTACCAACCTTACGGCGTATCGTGACCGCATGCTGCCTCTGTTTCAGGGCTTCGAACCAGCTGTCAACGTTTCGGCACAGCGACTGTCGGATCAAGTGCGGGCTATCCAGCGCTGCCACCTGCTGGATGACGACGCACTTGAGAGGCTACGATCTGACTTACTACGTAACCCTCCTATCCCTTCCTCTACGAGTAGTGATTTACAAGTTGCATATATTGTCAGACCGCAAAGGACTGTTGAAGAGGTGCATAGTAGGGATACACAAGTAAGTACCCAGTACATAGATGAATTAAGGAGTACTTTGGAGTGCACTATTCGGGAGTATCGTTTTGTGAATACCGCAGATAGGCCTCGCTTACCGCGTTTGCCCACACACAAGAAAAATATAGCACTGGTGTGTGCCCTGGATTCACAATTGTCCACGTACTTAGACAATAGTGAAGATCTTAGCGATACCCACTCGATTCTGTACAGAGGCCCTAGCCAAACGGCATTCGCTCTGATATCTACTTTCGATAACGCTTGGTTGTCATAGTAACATAAGGAATTCCTTCTTCGTTGACCACGTGATATACCGAAGGCTTATGTCAGAGCCATACATTTTTACACTTAGCAATTAGCGATATCGTTAATCGAATGCCATTTGGCTAAGGGGGCTGGGTGGCTGTTACAGCGTGTCGAGTGGCAGGTATTTAAATACCAGATGGTAGTAATACTGCCCCTCGAACTAATGCTGTACCGGCCTGGCAGTGCAGGATTGAGCGTCGTATCGCTGAGGCCAGGGCGCTCATCGGAAAGCTAATTTGCTTCAGGTCGGGCAATACAAGACCGAGAGTGATGCGTTTTGTGACTCGGGCGTTCTTAGGTACGGGCTTTAGTCGCCAAGAATACGAATCACGAGTCACAGAACGCATCGACTACCTGAAGCAAAAAGTTTGTGCGTGGGCAAACCGTTTAAGACGGTACAAAAGGCGTGTGGACCGATACACCCAGAATAGGGCATTCCAAAAAGATGAAAGGTGGGTGTATAGAAGTTGGAAGCGGACTGATCCAAGTGTGGATGATGGGCGTCTGCCGGATGCTGAGGCAACGAACGCTTTCTGGCGCAGCATTTGGTCGATGCCCATCAGCCACACTGAGGGTGATTGGTTTGGGGATGTTAAGCGAGCATGTGAGGGAATACCTCAAATGCAGAGCGTAGCCATTGAAACAACGGATATAGCTTGTGCAGTCTGTTCATTATGTAACTGGAAATCAGCGGGACCGGACGGACTGCACAACTTCTGGTTGAAATGGCTACGTAGTGCCCATGCTCGGTTGGCATCCCAATTCCAGGCATCATTGGAATCGGGCTCGATCCCCAACTTTTATGACAACTGGTATCACTCACCTGCTCTTTAAATCAGGCTGTACCACGGACCCCAAAAATTATAGACCGATAACGTGTCTACCGACTATGTATAAACTTCTTACATCCATTTTGAGGATGAAGATGTTATCACATATAAGAAATAATAACATTATGTCAGTGGCTCAAAATGGATGTAAGAATGGGGCCCGTGGTACAAAAGAGCTACTCCTATTTGACATGGCCATTAGCCAGCAGGTGCGTCGCAATCGAAAGGATCTGGCGACATGCTGGATAGATTACAAGAAGGCCTACGACTCCGTGCCACATACGTGGCACTGGTAATTGAGTCCGTTGATTGTATGTTTATAAAGTGCCCCAGCGACACAGAGTGAGGAGAGAGAGAGAGAACCTGAAAAAAATGTGTAGCCTAATTATAAAAAAAATTTAGTATCGTCAAATATTGCCACAATAACATTATATCAATTGTCAGTTTGTGAAAGCATATATAATAAGTTTAAAACAATTTATATAAGTTAGCAGTAAGTTATGAAATAACAAATGAAACGAATGGAAAGTGATTCTAATACATTTTATTCAAGTTGTAACAGTTAGAAATAATATTTTCACGTCGAAATAAAACAATCTTTTAAACGGATATTGTAATCTATCGGCACGTCTGCTTCAGATATGTTGCTATTGTATCGTTTCCACACATACGTGATCGCCTCCAAGTACACTCGGGAAACTTTATAAAGATATCTCACGGCATTGATGTCAGCTGAACCGGCAACAATGGTGAGCTCCTCATGAAAAATACAACCAGCTTGATGAATTTATGAAGTTTATTAACTTGTACGAAATCTTTCGATGATATTGACTGTTTTTATAGAATTGCGGTGCATGTTTCCTCGAGCTGTTTTCCTTCACCGCTAAGGGAGCTCTTATTAACAATTTAATACGCACTTAATTTTCATTGAAGAGTCTTTGGTGTTCGCCGTGAATTCTTTCCGAGACCCTTTGCATAGCAGTCAGTGTCTCCATTATGCTATCACTGCCTTAGACAGAATATAGTAATAATAATAATAATAAGCCCCCTAAAACCCACCACACGCCCCTGATCGACCATCTGATCACGTGGGGGGCGGACACATGATACAAAATTTACTGACGTGGCTAACGTGGCACTGGTAGTTGAGAAGGTAGGAGAAGGACCCAAGCTAAGGTGAAACAGGATACGCCGAGAGCTGCATGGCTAAAGGGGAGATTAGTCGCTAGCATGCGAACTCTGGAGACCAGGGAACCTTCAGTTTAATTTGCCCTTGCCGCGGTGAATGCAGGGCTCTGCCGCGGTCGACCGTATGTCTCTTGCTACTCGTGGGAACACAATGGAAAACTATAATACTACACGGAGATATAATCTTAGATCGCTCCCTGGGGGTCACCGGAATCACATATCGTTACAACCAGCAGCATCACTCGTAATCATACAGAATCTTTAGCGAATTCTTCACCGCCAAGCTCTCTCTTTCCGTCACCAATTTCTTCACCTAGGTCATACCAATCTCAATCACAAATGAGTAGCTTATCATCATCTTCATCAGCACTTGCAGTAGATCTTACCCAAGAAGCAGTTATTGCTAATATAATTGGACCCACTACTGTCAAATCGCGCGCAAGACGCAAATGGACCATTGAAATGAATATGTTCATATGGCGCGCATAACTCATAATCACCAATCTTGAAACACAAATACGAGGATACTTAGATCCGTTACATCAATTTTTTGTAGAAAAATATCCAGAAATGAAGGCATCTAAACAGAATATAGGAAGCCAACGTAGGGCCATAATTAACAATAAATTACTTTCGACAACCAAACTCAATGAAATAAAAAATTAAGTAGCCAGTTATTTACAACATCATGAAACACCCTTGACTACCCATACACAAACCTCACAAAGAATGAAATGGTCAGACGAAATTAACGAGACAATACTCCGTATCTATTATGTAATAACAGACCTTGAATCAAACATAACAGCACACAGGAAAAAGCTTCATCAGAAATTCCTAGAAACTTATCCACATTTGTCACATTTATAAAATACTAAAATACTCCATATCTATAAAATCAACCCAACAATTATAATTTTTTTAAATCTCCCTATGCAGAACTGGCAAATAATTTTGAACCGATTTCTATATGACGAGGCATATTCCAAGAAGATGCGCTCAGTCCCCTCTGGTTTTATTTAGCACTTAATCCACTTTCAAATCTTCTTAATAACAGTAGTTATGGATATCAATTTAGTACCCCTGAGAGCCAATTTTCACTTACACATTTGTTTTGTATGGATGACATTAAGCTCTATGCTAGTAATCAGGATGATCTTTTCCATTTACCAGACATAACTCAGCAGTTCTCGCGTGATATTTGCATACAATTTGGCGTAGACAAATGTAAAATCTTATCAGTAAGTAACGGCAAAATCAACAGTAACAATTACGTTTTAGGTACCGATGAAACTATTGAACCGATGGATGATTTCACAGCCTATAAATATCTAGGGTTGAGACACTCTCGAAAGATCCTGCAGAAGGAAACTAAAACAGACCTCACAAACAGATTTAAGATCCGATTAAACCTAATATTAAAATCCCAACTGAATGCAAAAAAAAATGATAAAAGCCATCAATACAATACAATTGGGATGCCAACCCAGCATGGGCACTACGTAGCCATTTCAACCAGAAGTTGTGCAGTCCGTCCGGTCCCGCTGATTTCCAGTTACATAATGAACAGACTGCACAAGCTATATCCGTTGTTTCAATGGCTACGCTCTGCATTTGAGGTATTCCCTCACATGCTCGCTTAACATCCCCAAACCAATCACCCTCAGTGTGGCTGATGGGCATCGACCAAATGCTGCGCCAGAAAGCGTTCGTTGCCTCAGCATCCGGCAGACGCCCATCATCCACACTTGGATCAGTCCGCTTCCAACTTCTATACACCCACCTTTCATCTTTTTGGAATGCCCTATTCTGGGTGTATCGGTCCACATGCCTTTTGTACCGTCTTAAACGGTTTGCCCACGCACAAACTTTTTGCTTCAGGTAGTCGATGCGTTCTGTGATTCGTATTCTTGGCGACTAAGGCCCGTACCTAAGAACGCCCGAGTCACAAAACGCATCACTCCCGGTCTTGTATTGCCCGACCTGAAGCAAATTAGCTTTCCGATGAGCGCCCTGGCCTCAGCGATACGACGCTCAATCCTGCACTGCCAGGCCGGTACAGCATTAGTTCGAGGGGCAGTATTACTACCATCTGGTATTTAAATACCTGCCACTCGACACGCTGTAACAGCCACCCAGCCCCCTTAGCCAAATGGCATTCGATTAACGATATCGCTAATTGCTAAGTGTAAAAATGTATGGCTCTGACATAAGCCTTCGGTATATCACGTGGTCAACGAAGAAGGAATTCCTTATGTTACTATGACAACCAAGCGTTATCGAAAGTAGATATCAGAGCGAATGCCGTTTAGCTAGGGCCTCTGTACAGAATCGAGTGGGTATCGCTAAGATCTTCACTATTGTCTAAGTACGTGGACAATTGTGAATCCAGGGCACACACCAGTGCTATATTTTTCTTGTGTGTGGGCAAACGCGGTAAGCGAGGCCTATCTGCGGTATTCACAAAACGATACTCCCGAATAGTGCACTCCAAAGTACTCCTTAATTCATCTATGTACTGGGTACTTACTTGTGTATCCCTACTATGCACCTCTTCAACAGTCCTTTGCGGTCTGACAATATATGCAACTTGTAAATCACTACTCGTAGAGGAAGGGATAGGAGGGTTACGTAGTAAGTCAGATCGTAGCCTCTCAAGTGCGTCGTCATCCAGCAGGTGGCAGCGCTGGATAGCCCGCACTTGATCCGACAGTCGCTGTGCCGAAACGTTGACAGCTGGTTCGAAGCCCTGAAACAGAGGCAGCATGCGGTCACGATACGCCGTAAGGTTGGTACCTCCCTCTGTAGCCACAAAATGACGTTTTCATTCATGGTTGTAGTCCATTTCATGCGGTGCACATTACCACCGGGAGCGGGGGCCCTGTTCGAGACCGGTGGATCTCGGGGTCCCAAGCGTAGCGGTGGCCGGCCTCTCCCACGGCGGCGTACGGGTGTTGGTGACGTCGGCGGGGAGAAATACTCGTCGCTCGACGAGCTCGATGCCTCTATGATTGCCGGCAACTCTGTTGTAGGTGCCGGCGGCTGCGAGGCGGAGCTGAGCGACGAGTCCGGGGATGTATTGCATGCAGCTGCTGCCCTAGCTCTTGTCAACATAATAGCATTATCATCTCCTCGTTGTACTTATATATGTTTATTTACACTTTTATTTGTCATTGACGTTAGATGTCATCAGTTGAGTAATGTTTTTGTATCTTCTTTTCATAATGTATTATATGGTTTCTTGTTATAATAAATTATATTTGTCTCAGGTAAAGAAGTATTTCTTGTAGTCAAACATATAATTATATAATTATGAATCCAAAGATATGATTTAAAATAGAAATATAAATATTCGAGGAAAATAATTTATGTCGTCTTGTTGACGTGTTGCTAGGCGGGTTTGTTGCTTATTATTATTATTATTTCTTGGTTTTATTCAACTCCCTTTTTGGAGGGGTAAATGTTCATGTCATGCGGGCCAAAACTAAGCATGGCATGTTAGATGGAATAAGATGATGAAATTGACGACGATGTTAAAAATTTGCGAATGATGCGACATGTATTGAGAATAGTGGCTTTTTGTAATAATTGTAGTGAATGTGCGGACATGTGAAGGATGTTCAAACTTTGACTCAGAGTTTTGGGTATTATTCCAGTTGATGATAATACAATAGGTACGATATGAACTGTACGAGCTTTCCATTGTGTTTTCAAGTCAATAGCTAGGTCTTGGTATTTTGAGAGCTTTTCAGCTATTGTTGATTGGATGTTGTGACTGTTAAGGATGGCTACATCAATAATATACACAGTGTTGTCGATTTTGTCATGTAAAGTTATGTCAGGTCTGTTGAAGTGTATCGTCTTGTCTGTAATTATTGTCCGATCCCAGTATATCTTACAAGTTCTATTGTCGAGTACAGTGTCTGGTTTATATTTATAATATGGGGTTTTCTTATTGATAAAATTATATTGATGTGCTAGGTGTTAATGAACTATTGCGGCTACTTGGTAATGGCGATGTTTGTAGTCTGATTGAACAAGAAATTTACAAGCGCCAGTTATGTGCTGTATTGTTTCTGAGGCTGAGTGACAGTGTCTGCATAAATCCGAGTTCTGATTGGGGTCCTTAATAATGAACTTTTTGAAGTTTCTGGTGCTAATAATCTGAGCTTGTATGGCAAGCATAAGGCCTTCCGTTTCTGGAAACAATTCGCCTTTTATGAGCCATTCGTTCGACTTTTCTTTGTCGACGTAGGTTTGACTCAAATCGCTGCGGTGTCTACCATGTAGACTTTTTGCTGCCCACTTGGTAATATTTTGTTCTGCATTAGTTAAATTTTCATTATTCTGTAAATTTTTGTCTTGTAAATTTAAAGGAGTAAGCTTTTTATCTAGTTCAAAAATATGTTTATGTAGAGCAGAGAGCTGTGATTTAGTGTGGAAATAGTGTCTGAGTGTGGTTATATGCTTGTTATGTAAGTTTTGTATGTGTATTAACCCCTTGTATGCTGGAACGCAGATCTACGCGAGACACAATAGCTTTTTAATTGTGTCTGGTATTCCGGCATACAAGAGGTTAAACCTCTTCCTCCTTCCCTACGTGGTAATATGAGCCGTTCTATTGACGATTTTGGATGGTGTTTACGATATTTTGTCATCATTGTGTTTATAATTCGCTGTAAGTTCTTAAGATCTGTTTGTGTCCAGTTGATAACTCCAAACGAGTATCTTAGGATAGGAATGGCATATGTATTGATGGCTTTGATCAATTTTTTTGCATTCAGTTGGGATTTTAATATTAGGTTTAATCGGATCTTAAATCTGTTTGTGAGGTCTGTTTTAGTTTTCTTCTGCAGGATCTTTCAAGACTGTATAAACCCTAGATATTTATAAGCTGTGAAATCATCCATCGGTTCAATAGTTTCATCGGTACCTAAAACGTAATTGTTACTGTTGATTTTGCCGTTACTTACTGATAAGATTTTACATTTGTCTACGCCAAATTGTATGCAAATATCATGCGAGAACTGCTGAGTTATGTCTGGTAAATGGAAAAGATCATTCTGATTACTAGCATAGAGCTTAATATCATCCATACAAAACAAATGTGTAAGTGAAAATTGGCTCTCAGGGGTACTTAATTGATATCCAGAACTACTGTTATTAAGAAGATTTGAAAGTGGATTAAGTGCTAAATAAAACCAGAGGGGACTGAGCGCATCTTCTTGGAATATGCCTCGTCATATAGAAATCGGTTCAAAAGTTTGCACTTTTAATTTTAAAATTATTTGCCAGTTCTGCATAGGGAGATTTAAAAAAATTATAATTGTTGGGTTGATTTTATAGATATGGAGTATATGTGATAAACAGCTGTGAGGCACCGAATCAAAGGCTTTGCGATAATCTATAAACATAGTTTGTATATCTAGTTTGTTGTTATAAGCTTCATTAATTGTAACTGCATCAATTATGAGTTGTTCTTTGCAGCCTTGACTGTATTTTCTACAACCTTTTTGTTGTTCCGAAACATTGTTGTATTCTGACAAATGTTTGTTTAAAGATTCACTTATGCAAGCGGTTAATATTTTATAGATTGTTTGCAAGCAAGCTATAGGACGATATTTTGGTAACATGAATGTTACTCCATGTGTAATATAATTTGGCATTTTGTGAGGTGATTGTATAAACGAATTGATGTGATAATGAAAATATGGGTGAATATTAGTAATTTTTTATACCAGTAGTTGTGTATATTGTCACTTCCGGGGGAATTCCAATTATGTGAACGCCTTATAACAGTTATGAATGTATCTATTGTTGTATTCTCGAACTCCATTTCAGGGATCTGATCTGACGCTTCTTTAACAAAATTAATCCACTCAGCATTTTTATTGTGTTGCAGTGGGACTTCCCAGATGTTTGACCAGTATTGTCGTAGGTTCGCCATTGTTGGCAATTCCTGTTCTTGCGTGTTTACAACTTGTCTGTTAGATGTTGTAAGCCTTCTGTAGAATACTCTTTCATTGTTAGTAAACTGCGAGTTTTGTGTTGTTGCGCATGGTGCATGCAAGGCATCTTTTTAATCTACTAGCTGCTGTATTTAATTTTTGCTTCAGTGTATCTAAGAAATGTTCTATTTCGGAATTTTCACTTTCGTATTGTGCGTGCGTTCGGTATTTATTTTTGATTGTCTTTACTGCTGCTATGACGCGTTCACTTCTAATGCCATTACTGTAATTTGTCAGTCAAGATATTTCAGATCGAAATATTCCTATCTTTGTTTCTAATCTTCGTTGCCATGGTGGTTTGAATACCCCTGAGTTTCTTTTGTTCAAATTGATTGTTTTACCGTTACACATCACCGCTGTGTATGCTGCTGAGTACAAAATAGTTTGGAAAGTTGCAAAATCTTGGTCCATATTTAAAAACTTGGGAAGGATAGTTTTATTTATATAATCTACTATGGACGCGAATTTTCTTGACGGCTTTTGTTTGGGTATGTATGGTCTTGTAGTTGGGTATGTATTTATGAATGTGTTAAATGCTAAATCAAACTGTTGATCAATTTTATCATGCTGCACTAAGGGCGAAGTGTTTGTAACATTAGGATGTAGTTGTTCTTCAGTGTCACTGGGTGTGTTTTGCGTTATTGATAATTATATTGTTTCAGGTATGGATCGCGTTGGTATTGTGATACTTGGCTGCGGATTGTCATCAGTGTGATAAACGGTTATAGATTCGGCTGTTTCAGGCACTTGCATGGAAGCTTGAACATTCTTTTAAATTTCTTCTATTATGGTGAGAGGTATCATTTTGTTGTTAACTATAGCCCTTCACTGATCTGATATTTGACATTTGTTCAGATAAATATGACAAATGTGGATAAGTTTCTAGGAATTTCTGATGAAGCTTTTTCCTGTGTGCTGTTATGTTTGATTCAAGGTCTGTTATTACATAATAGATACGGAGTATTGTCTCGTTAATTTCGTCTGACCATTTCATTCTTTGTGAGGTTTGTGTATGGGTAGTCAAGGGTGTTTCATGATGTTGTAAATAACTGGCTACTTAATTTTTTATTTCATTGAGTTTGGTTGTCGAAAGTAATTTATTGTTAATTATGGCCCTACGTTGGCTTCCTATATTCTGTTTAGATGCCTTCATTTCTGGATATTTTTCTACAAAAAATTGATGTAACGGATCTAAGTATCCTCGTATTCGTGTTTCAAGATTGGTGATTATGAGGTATGCGCGCCATATGAACATATTCATTTCAATGGTCCATTTGCGTCTTGCGCGCGATTTGACAGTAGTGGGTCCAATTATATTAGCAATAACTGCTTCTTGGGCAAGATCTACTGCAAGTGCTGATGAAGATGATGATAAGCTACTCATTTGTGATTGAGATTGGTATGACCTAAGTGAAGAAATTGGTGACGGAAAGAGAGAGCCTGGCGGTGAAGAATTCGCTAAAGATTCTGTATGATTACGAGTGATGCTGCTGGTTGTAACGATATGTGATTCCCGGTGACCCCCGGGGAGCGATCTAAGATTATATCTCCGTGTAGTATTATAGTTTTCCATTGTGTTCCCACGAGTAGCAAGAGACATACGGTCGACCGCGGCAGAGCCCTGCATTCACCGCGGCAAGGGCAAATTAAACTGAAGGTTCCCTGGTCTCCAGAGTTCGCATACTAGCGACTAAGCTCCCCTTTAGCCATGCAGCTCTCGGCGTATCCTGTTTCACCTTAGCTTGGGTCCTTCTCCTACCTTCTCAACTACCAGTGCCACGTTAGCCACGTCAGTAAATTTTGTATCATGTGTCCGCCCCCCACGTGATCAGATAGTCGATCAGGGCGTGTGGTTGGGTTTTAAGGGGCTTATTATTATTATTATTTCTATATTCTGTCTAAGGCAGTGATAGCATAATGGAGACACAGACTGCTATGCAAAGGGTCTCGGAAAGAATTCACGGCGAACACCAAAGACTCTTCAATGAAAATTAAGTGCGTATTAAATTGTTAATAAGAGCTCCCTTAGCGGTGAAGGAAAACAGCTCGAGGAAACATGCACCGCAATTCTATAAAAACAGTCAATATCATCGAAAGATTTCGTACAAGTTAATAAACTTCATAAATTCATCAAGCTGGTTGTATTTTTCATGAGGAGCTCACCATTGTTGCCGGTTCAGCTGACATCAATGCCGTGAGATATCTTTATAAAGTTTCCCGAGTGTACTTGGAGGCGATCACGTATGTGTGGAAACGATACAATAGCAACATATCTGAAGCAGACGTGCCGATACATATCTCTAACTAAATATTAAATTAAAAACCTCGTTATTTCGTTTCGGCTAAATAAATGTTTCTGCTCTTAGTTCTGATATAAGTTTTCTTTGAGAACGCCGATAAGTTACTGTATTGTATTACTCTCCATTACAATATCCGTTTAAAAGATTGTTTTATTTCGACGTGAAAATATTATTTCTAACTGTTACAACTTTAATAAAATGTATTAGAATCACTTTCCATTCGTTTCTATTGTTATTTCATAACTTACTGCTAACTTATATAAATTGTTTTAAACTTATTATATATGCTTTCACAAACTGACAATTGATATAATGTTATTGTGGCAATATTTGACGATACTAAGTTTTTTTTAATAATTAGGCTACACATTTTTTTTTCAAGTTCTCTCTCTCTCCACACTCTGTGTCGCTGGGGCACTTTATAAACATACAATCAACGGACTCAATTAACTTTGAGGGCTCCTACGCACTATGCGGTTAACCGCACAGCTGGCCGCATTCCGGCTAAACGCAACAAAAATCTTTTACAAAAAATTTGTAAAAGAACGATCCGAGCGGTCGGCCGGCAGCCGCATCGGAGTGTGAATAGAAACTACTTTCTAGTACAAATTTTTGATTACGATCAGCTGCACGGCTGGCCGCATTCTAGCTAACCACAAAACAACAATTAATGGATCACACAAATTGTTGTCTCGTGTAGGAATCGAACCCACAGCACTCGGCGCAGTGTCAGGCGGTGTGGGCCGCTTAGACCAGTACGTCAACTGTTCAGACAAAATTAAAATTTCTAACTTTGTATAATATTATGTACCTGCTCTTGTCGCACGCAAAAGACGTAAGAACCCCCGTCATAAAATGAAACGCACTGATGTTTAAATCAACCAATCAACAAACAACGGCTCCAGTTCCTTGTTCGATAGTTTTATTCCGAATAACGACACTGATACTTCTGCAATCACTCTCGTTACACTTTAGCGGCAAACTCACTATAAACTGAATTCGAGAGCTCGAATGTCGATGTTTTGGGATATGTACTCAAAATATCGGGGAAAATATCGGTACGGTCTAGAATCGTTTGTTTGTGCATGAGATTCGGAACGTATGAATGACACCTAGTGCTATGAGTAGTGACTGAATGCCACATATTTTTGTACTATCGCGCAGTTTTATGGGAGGTTTGCATTGGCATAACAGCATTTCCCGAGTTATTTACTGATTTCATTTCCAGGAAATAAATACTGGTAAGACTGTTTCATTTATGAGAAATTAAAACGACGTTTGGCGAGACCGAAGTTATGAACATCCATATATCCTAAAACTAGTTTCTTAATATTTCCATCGAGATGATGACACTTCGTTTTCTGGTATTTAAAAAAATCGTTATAAACGCGATAAAAAATCAGGACATGCAAACCAACAATTAACCTAGTCTTAGCTAAACTGAAACCTATTTTGGATAATAATCGAAAAGAGTTTATTTTCAAATACACATAGGTCTAAAAAACAACCAACTGTTGGAACGGTCAGATGGTACTCTCATCATCATCAGCCCAGTATATAAGAGAAGGATTGCACCAAGTGCGGGTTGACAGATTTTATATGCATTTTCTCCAAATATTTTCCAAATTGTTTATGCTATAATTTTATTCTTTAGCCACTTAATAGGTACTATTTATATGTCCGTCAAAAAGTGTAAAGCAATGTTGTGGAAACTGCTCTGGATTATGTTTTATTTGTATCTTACAGTCTATATGTTACGTAATATATCTGTTTGTTTCCCAAAGAACAATAAATAAAATAAAATGTCTTTTAAGAACCTTATGGCAAACGGTCTGCCAAACAAGTTCACAATGAATTACTTCAACGTTTAGCTAGAGTTAATTAACAATTTAATACGCACATAACTTCGAAAAGAAATTGATATGCGCCTTGGTTAAGTCTGTTGATCCCTTCACTAGGCTTTTGGAGACAGTAGTCTGTCAATGGACAACTATTTTACGTCAGAATGCCAGCTATAACAAGAAGTGGTAGAAATAAATATCAACTATGTCTAATCTAACACTCCATTAAACGTATAAATATTTTGCTCCTTTCGATTTTATGCATAAACAAGAGTACTATATCCCTTATGTTTTATTTAGAAATGTTTTCTCAGAAGATCACATTTCAACCAATTTGGGATGTCTTATTATAAAATTTCCCCTTGCTTCATAAGGATCAATGACGTTCTCGTAAGCAATAGCTCTTTGTTAGTATATTGCGTAAAGATAATTGCGAACGGGTAGACGAACAAAAGCCTTTGGAAAATATAAAGCAAATTCATAAATAAGCAAGGAACGAGAAAAAGTAAACAAATTAGCATGTCTGCAACAAATTGGAATATTTCTCGGAAGATTATATCTATACCCTATATATTTCAGAGTTATTGGATGATGATTAGGCACATAAGATTCTCATTTTCATATTTACGTCTGCCTACATATGTATTATCTGTATAATTATATAAAATCCTTGCGTTACTTACTGACTGACAGACACGCTACAGCCGAAACTACTGAGCGCAAGTAGGTGAAATTTGGCATGTATGTTCATAGAAAAATTTTGGGGATTTTATATATTTTTTTTATCTAAGTAAAATTTACGCGTGCGAAGCGGCGGGCAAAAGCTCATATCATTCATATAGGACTAGCAATATAAGCAGTTTTACAGGAGTTATTTTCTTTCACCTATAACGGTGTCTGCAATTAAACCTTGCAAGAGAAATTTGAACACCGTTCCCAGTTTCAATAAGCTGGAAGCTAACATGCATGTGTAAATTGCGTGACAATGCAATATTATGATGACATGGAGCTGATCTGATAATGGAGCTGGAAAGTGGCCATAGGTACTCCACAATAAAACAACACAACCTGATCAAGTTTAGGCTCGTTAAATCCTTTTATGTAAAAAGCTTTTTACTTTTCATGTATAAATGTATCCTGTGCCATATAATTTCAATCTCTACTCGTAGAACAAATTAAAAATAGATTTCTTCTTAGACTTTATTATTACGTTAATGATATCCTCTTGATAAACATTCGAATAAAAACCATGAATATCTTTTTATACATAAAATTAAAGACTTAGTTAATGTAATTGCACACCCGTTGTATTCTATTTAGCAATAATTAGCATAATGTTCGTTTCTTACACGGAAGAAAACTATTTTGAATTCACACGTTGAACTTAAATTCAAATCAAAAGTTCCAGAGATTAGTACGTCCAACTCAATAAAAAGATTCTTCCGCTTCACAATGTTAGTATAGAAAAAGGTCATTAAAAATTGAGTGTCGTTGAGCCTAAAATTAAAAAGAAAATCATACAATTATGTATGAACATATGTACCTTTATGTTTTATAGCAATATATGTAAGTAAATACAAATGGACCCACACCCTGATATTTTAAGAATTCATTGTCATCAATAATTATTTAGTCAACGTCTGCTTCAGATACGTTGCTATTGTATCGTTTCCACAGATACGTGATCGCCTTCAAGTAAACTTGTGAAACTTTATAAAGATATCTCACGGCATTGATGACAACTGAACCGGCAACAATGTGAAGCTCCTCATGAAAAATACAACCAGCATGATGAATTTATGAAATTTATTAAATTGTACAAAAAACTTTCGATGATATTGACTTTTTTATAGAATTGCGATGCAGGTTAGCTTACGATGTTTTTCTTCACCGTTAAGCAAGCTATAAATAACAATTTAATACGCACTTCACTTTCATTAAAACTTACTCAGTGAGGGCTCTTGGCGTCACCTTAGACTCCAAGTTGCTTTTTGATGCTAATAATGAAAATATTATAAACAGGGCTAACAGAGCACTTGGTTTTATTTTTAGGATTGCGTCAGATTTCAAAAACATAAAGACTTTTAAGATTCTTTACTGTGCATTTGTCCGCAGCCACCTAGAATACGCTTCGCAGGTATGGAACCTAGTTTTCAACATTTACGCCGACCGAATAGAACGCATTCAGAAGCGTTTTCATCGATTTATGCAATTCAGAACTCGCAAATATACCTCTAACTATATTGTACGCTGTAAGAAATTTCATTTACTACCATTATTTGAAAGAAGGCGCATAGCAGATCTTGTTTATCTATTTAAGATTGCTAATGGTTCGATTGACTGCCCTGAACTACTAACGGCCTTTATTCGAGTTTGACATATTTTGTATGAGCTTATGTCAAAAACGAATCTAAATTCTACAGATCTATCTATAGTTCGAATATTGATGACATAGCCTGCTCAATTCGGTGACAGCGTGCCGTGGGTCGGCGAAATGACGTCAAAATGACGTCACATTTTCATTGCCACTTTTTGAAAAAAGCTATTTAGGGTAAATATTATTTAATTGGAGATCTTTTAAGAACAAAACATCATACAAGTCCATATCTCAAAGTTATTTGTTACGATTTAATAACACTTTGAGCTCAGCAATGCTACTCTTACTGGCCTAATATTTTTATACAAATTACCTATCGATTTAAATGAGTACAATATATTTACAGTACTGGCAACATTACTCCGGTGACAGCATTGACAGATACAAAGTACTCAGCTATTGAAAACGTTTCTCTTTCCAACACATTAAAAAGTCGCTCGTGTTCACTCGTTTACTCATTTTTAACTGATATTCCCGAACGTGTCTTTGACCGACAGAGTAAAGAATTGTGTGATACGAGAGTGGTGTTGGGTAAAAGAAGATGTAGTGACAAGCATTGAGAAAGGCATGTTAAGATGGTTTGGGCACATGGAGAGGATGGATGACGATAGACTGACAAAGAAGATATATAAGGCAAGTGTGAATGGATCAGGACAAAGGGGAAGACCTAAGCGGACGTTCTCTGACCAGATTGGAGACATCCTGAAAAAAGGACAAGTCAGAAGTACCCTTAACAGAAGAGCATGCATGAGAAACTTGATGGGAGTGAGTGAAGCAAGTGAGGTATGTCAGGATCGTTGCAAATGGCGTTCCGTAGTCTCTGCCTACCCCTCCGGGAAACAGGCGTGAATCTATGTATGTATGTATTCCCGAACTTTTCTATCATCATGGTGATGTGTTATATACAAGAATTGTAAAAGTAAATGGGTTAACTTAATACATCGGGCAACTTAATATATCCAAGTAAAGAACTGTTGGATGTTTTTAAAATATTGGATAAAAAAAAATATTGAGTACCACGAAAAATCATTGTGTTATAAAAATTATATATTTACGCATGTGGCAAATGTCGTCTATCAAGACATAAAAAAAAGCTTCCCACAAAAATTACATTATAAAATCGATGTTAAGATCTGCGTACTTATATACGATTACGAAAGCTAAATAGAAGCATATTTACGCATAATAAAAAAAGAAAGCCACCTAACTAATATCGATTATTAGCATAGAAGCTCCTATTTACCTACTTTTGATTTTACTGATTTATTTTCCTTTTTTATTTTATATATTTTCTTTTATAATATGCCTTAACTTTTTATATGGAATAGGTTTAACATAGGTATGTACCTTTATATATTATGATAATTGAAGCAACTTTGTCAATTCACAATTTACCCACAAACTTGTGGGTAATTTGTGATACGAAAAGTTTGAGAACCATCATACTTTCCCGATGACGTACCCTTGGCAAAAATTGCCAGGAATTTTGACAAACCGAGCAGGCCTGTCTTCTTGGGCTATGATAGTAAGTAAGTTGGGATTGATAACACGCACCGCGCATCTACGTCAGCCTAGTTTACTTTATATACCGCCAGTAAAAACCACGTATAGGCAAAACTCGTTCCTGATAAGAGCATGTAGATCGTTTAACGAAGTATCTTCGAGATACTTCGTTAAACGATCTACAAAAGTTGAATTAGATTTGTTCAATACCAGTGTTTCTCGACTAATAAAGTTACTTGTTGATAATTTTTCTCCTGACTATAATACATGATAAGTAAGCCTCATTCATTTTATTTCTTGTTCTTTTCAATTAACTTTGTATCTCTGCCGACTTTTGTTGAATTTATTTTTTATGTTTTCTTGTGAAAACTTGTAAATGGCCCTCAGCTTCATAAAATTGTAAATTGTATGTCTTTTTAGGTGTAAGTTTTTCGAAAAGATTAAAATAATATAAAATTGAAAAAGTTGTTGATGTTCGCTGTGGAACTTTTCCGAGAGCCATTGCATAGCAGTCCGTCTCTTCATTATGCTATCACTGCCTTAGGCAGAATTAAGTAAAGATTAATTCCAAGTTATGGACTGTGAAGTAGTTTAAGAACTAAACTTACGATTCAAGTTACTTTGTAGAAGTCTACAATTAATATTGAACTTAAAAAGCTCAATTTGCATTCTCCACTTTCAGTCTGTTGAAATTTCGCTAGATATCTCTTTAGCTAGCAATTCAGTACCTTTCTTAAGTATTTTTTATTGGTCCAAGCGATGGTAAAATTTTCGTAAATCTATGTATTGCCGCGAATAATATTGGAAAGGCCTTTTACGAAGTGTGTGATTTAGCGTAGTTAAATTCATATGGAGAAGAAGTAATTAACGCTAAAATTATGGTAGAATTTTGGTGGCTAAGAGATCACTATATTACTTAACTAATTATAAAGTACTAAGCATCACAAAGTACTTAAATATGTAATGTGTTGTTTCAATGATGCAGTTATTAACGTAACATACATCTAGACTTGGAATTCATTGTAATACAAATATCATTTGGCGCGGTATATTGTCCTGACGACAACTAAATCATTAGATATATTTTGTAACTTGTTATTAAATACTGAATAAATAAATGAATGTATGCGATGTAAAGACGGACCGCATTTTTATACAAATACAGGAACAAGAATAAAGACGCAAGACAAATAGAAAAAAAAATATAAATCTATATTTAACAACAAATAAACGTTGAAGTAAGGACAGGTTGTAATTGATTTAAAAGCGGGCGCTTTAATTTGCCTTCAGCGAGCTTATCTGCCGCCAAGTCGAGCGCAAAGCAACACCGCCGTACCATCCTTTACTGGAACCATTTCGCCGCATTTTCAGGCCCCTATTTCAGAACCTATGGATGGGACTAGAACGCTGATTTTCGTCATCTAATAAGCTATAAATACACACTCGAAATCCAAAATTTCAAGTCGGTAGATCATTTAGTTCCGAAGCTAAGCGAAAGCAAAGTTTCGCATTTTCAACACTGACTCATTGACTCATGGATCATCAAAATAGAACTGGTACTTCCCATTGACCTAGAGCGCTGAAATTTGGTACAGCGGTATAGTTTAACGCCCAAATAGAGGGAAAATTATAAAAACTAGGAAAACTGTAATAAGAAATTTTGGACGGGGAGTGGTCAAATACAGTCAGCACACATAACTAGATGGCGCTGACTGTATTTTAACACAAAAATAGTGGAACTGCTAAGTAAGCGTGGCATGTGTGCAACAATTTAGAGTTATTACGCTTAACTTAAGTCTTAACTGAGGGTCTAGTACGAGTTTTACACGGTGACTATAGACTAGTCGACGGGCACAATTTTCATACATTTCCTAAATGCGCCTCCTAGTGGACTCTGTCGATCGCTACTCGGCTTACCATCAACTAGGCTATCGTCACCGAGACGATCGAGTGCAAGACTCCGTACCATCCTTTTCTCGAAGCAGTTGAGACGGGGGTCTCAGATAGGATTGTTGGGGTTCGATAGAAACACTGCTAGAATGAACAGGTTTTTTATAACGTCTCACTACCCTTTACATACAGTATGACCGAACTAGGTAGGCGCTGGCCTGAAGGCTGGAATCTAGACTCTTGCTGCTCTCCGACGCTCGCAGGGTAGCTTGCTCGTAGAGTCGCCGGTGAGCTGGCTGAAGTGCACGCTGGGCAGGCAGCTCGGTTGTCGAGGTGCAGGCCGAGCAGCAGGCTCAGGTAGTGCAGCCAATGTAGGCCGAGCGGTAAGGCTCAGACGCATTTAGGCGTCAGTGGCCTGGCTGTAGGAAGCTCGTAGGCAGCTGATGCGTAGGCGGCGGCTGGTAGCAGCACGGCGCCAGCAGTTCGTAGGTTGCAGCTACAGCAACCCATAGGGAGATCTGTAGCCCGTAGGTAGAACGTCAGGTGTAGACCCGTAGCGGTGTGGACCCGTAGGGAGAACTGGAAACAGCATAGAAAATACACCATAACCGGTCAGGAACAGGCTGTCCCTAGATCGGCTGTTATGCTAAGGAGAGACAGAGAGAGATACTACAGACGGTACACAAAGGCACACAGGCAACTAGAATATGCTTACCCCCAGCGGGATAGTAGATATTGAAGTAGAAGGCAGAATAATACTTGGTTGTAGTGGCAGCATTACGACGTCTAGGGAAAGTGACCGATTTAGATCGCGCACCCATCTTATATAAGCATATACCAATGAGTCACAGGCTGCCTGTGGCTCGGTCTATGACCATATATGGTAATATTTTTTAGCGAAGCGCTCTTCAGACTAGGCTGGCTCCACCCACTACGTTAAGCGTTGCGAAATATTATAACGCAATACGTAGTATTACGTAACACAGTTCAGGCCATTTTCGACCCCTATGACTTCATTGTGGATAAAACTAGAAGCATGATTTTTAGTAACCAAGCAGGCATTGTATACATGGTATATTTTAAATTTAATTTAATCTGGACCAGTAGTTTAAGAATTATAACGAGTCAAAGTTTCTTAATTTTGTCACTCACTTTTTTTTTAATTTTTCGTTTAAAAAGACAACTCCCACAATTGGACTAAATCCTGTGTCGCGGGGGACTTAACAAACATTCAACTAACGGACACAATGAATACCCAGACTCAAGACAACAATTTATGAACCACACAAAGTGTTGTCTCGTGTGGAGATCGAACCCACAACACTCGGTGCAGTGTCAAGCGGCAAGGCACTGACCGATCATCAAAAGTCCAAGACACTTCTAGCAGACATAGAAACTTCAAATTTAGTATACAATTAGTGTTAAGTGTATGAATCCAGGAAAGACTAAAATATTTTTCAATTGCTGTCCAGTTTTCGAGATACATCAACTATATAAATAACTATGTATGCGTATGTTCGTAAATAAACGGCTCGCCAGTACTCAGATAAACCCTGTGAGGTTTTCGTAGTGCGGCAACGTATTATGTAAGATTGAGTAAATGTATTGGAAAACACAAATAAAAAAAAATAAAAAACTTTGTAATCCAATATAAATATATAAGTAAGTAAGTACGTAAGTAAATCATTTATTGACACACAAAATACAACGCACAATACAATATATACAATACCAACAGCTAGGTATACAATTCACAATCCAACAAATACAATACATATATATATTATACAGCTATATATTATATATTGGTTTATAAAATTACTTTTGCAGTTAGGGCTTTAATTAAGAAAATTCGTTGTTGGTGTACAAGAAGCAGAAGGTACCGGAAAGGACAAAAGTTGGACTATCTATAAAAAGAAATGAGATCCCATAAAAAGAATACTTGTCAAAAAAAAAATCAAGTCTCGCCACCGTAAAAAGTAATGAGATCCATGTAATACCAAGTCGGTTACTGAAAAATCTTCAATGTTTTATAAAAATAGATTTACTTGGCAATCGCACTAAACAATCTAATTTATATATGTATTACTTATGAGATATATTATGTTTTCATGCGATGGCCGAGTCAATCTTTTTACATAAAACATCAAAGATTTTTCAGTAACCGACGTGGTATTACATGGATCTCACTACTTTTTACGGTGGCGAGACTTGTTTTTTTTTGACAAGTATTGTTTTTTATGGGATGGCATTACTTACTGTAATTATAATATATATAACACAGTGCAACTTGTTTGCCTGGCGTTATTATGACAAAATAAGAAACTTGACTAATGTGTCAGATTTGAAGGGAGGCTTCAAATTATAAACTTTCGTGACGTAGTGATTTTCGGTGTTACTTTTTGGTAATAAGATCCGAGTCGGATGTGCCATGGGTATATCCCTCCAAACTTTTCTGACAGGGTCCATAATGATTACGGTCCATAACAACGAAGTTTATATCATGCAAATAAATATATCAATACGTAAAGATATACGGGCATGGAAATTTATTTACATATAGATACATTTGGAAAACTGTATGTAACTGTTTAGTTTATAGAAAACTATACCCTAACTATTACATTTCTGATTTTTTCAGTACTAAGAAAGAAAACAAAGAGATAAATAACTTCCACAAGTTTCCGACCTTTTATAGCAAGAGCTGGCACCGCAATCTTTGGGTTCTTAGGTGTTTTAAGAATGAAGAAGATCATACCTGTAAACACAAAAACTCCAGATACAACACATTGTGGACCACATAAAGTGTCTGGGGAGATCGAACCTGCGACACTCGGTGTACTGCTAAACGGCGAAGCAACTGCTAAAACCACTACGCCACACTGGTGTTCATGTATTTTCATGACTGTGAATATATTTATTCAATTTAATAATCTTTATGAATTTATCAAGGTAGTCGTATTTTTCATAAGGAGCTTACCATAGTTTCCGGTTCAGCTGACATCAATTCCGTGAGATATATTCATAAAGTTTCACAAGTTTACTCACAATAGCAACGTATCTGAAGCCAGACGTGCCGATACCTATCTCTAACTAAATATTAAATTAAAAACTTCGTAATTTCGTTTCGGCTAAATAAATGTTTGTGCTCTTAGTTCTGTTATAAGTTTTCTTTGCGAACACTGATAAGTTGTTGTATTATATTACTTTCGATTACAATATTCTTTTATTTTAAGGTGAAAAGATTAACCAAATGTTATTTATAACTTTTTCAACTCCAATAAATTGTATTAGAATTACTTTACTTTTATTGCTGGATAGCAATTTATCATTGGTAGATAAATATAAATCGAACCATGTTTTTGAAAGTATTTTTCCTAGTAACCATTTATAAGTTATCTGTAGGATAATTTATATTTAGCATTTATTTCGACATCGCTAACAATTTTTGCAATAGTTGAAAATTGTAAATTGACACGTTAATTATTCAATTCCAATTAAAAAGTTTTATAAACATATAAATTTACTGTGCACAGGAAAACCTGTATAGGAACCCTCGTCAAGAGATGCAAACCAATGCATCGGTTTTAAATGGACCAATCAACAAACAGAGGTGAATATGAGCTCCAGTTCCTTGTTCTATAGTTTTATTCAGAATATCGACACTGATACCTCTGCAATCATTCACGTAACACTTTAACTGAATTCAAGAGCTCGAATGATACAATCTATTGGAGTTGTGATCAAAAGTCGATATTTGGGATCTGTACTCAAAAATCGTGAAAATATCGGTACGGTCAGGATTTGTTTCAAAAAAAAAAAAAACAAATGTTTTATTCAAAATTGGCTGGTAAACTGCTCCTTCTGAACGTTAAATTTTACAATAGACACTCCCCCAAAAAACCCAACCCTTCACTGCTTCCTATGTGTTTTCGCTAGGAAGAAGAAGCAGCGCAACAAACTCCCCAGCAACACAGTACTGTCTGCATAGTTAAATATGAAGTTATACATTATATTAATAAAAATAATAATATAATATTTATACATGTTTGTTTATACATGAGATTCGGAACGTATGAATGACAACCAGTGATATGAGTAGTGACCGCAATGCCACATATTTTTCAATATGCAAGCTTTGCGCCAAATTTTAAACATAAGTTCGTTGATTTGACGCCAAAACTTAATTTTTGAATAACAGCATTTCGAAGAAATAAGTACTGGTATTTTATTTAAAACTAATTACGTATATTGGTGAGTAATTAAAAAATTAGAAATGAAATTTGATGGCCCCAAAATACATTGCTTCACTCATACCCGTTATCTTCTATAATATAAAAATGAATCGCTGAATGTGTTGCTAAGCTCAAATCTCGAGAGCAGCTGAACCTATTTTGCTGATTCTCTTTTTATAATATTCCTTGTAGTACGAGGATGTTTCTCACGGAGAGAAAAATAAAAAAAAGAAATAAAAGAAAAATAAGAATCGACTGTTACGGCGCGCGGCGGTACGAAGTTCGCCGGGTCAACTAGTAGTACAATATAATAAAAAATAAATATAAGCAAATGTCTACAAACGTCAAACGTGTACCTTCACTTTGTAAGTGTACAAATGAAACAGATCACAGACATAATATAAGGCTATTACTAATAAAAGGCATAATACTAGGCCTTATGATATGATTATATGATATGATATGATATGATATTATTTTAATTAGGGTTGTTTCAATATTAAGTTAAAATACACATTTTAAATAAAAAAAATGTACAGTATGTTTGGAATATACAACGGTAAGATTACACCAAATATTGGGAAAAAGAAAAAAACTATTGTAAAAAAAAAACGAAAAACTTGATTATTTGAATTTTTCACATACATTTTGACATTATGTGAATAAAGTGTAAATACAAAAGTTGTAGATTTTTTATTATCTACAACTTTGTCATTTACTGAGGTTCACCACGGCGACACCAAAAATAAAGTGAAACGTTAAGCCTTTTACAAAATAAGTAAGTGTTACAACTGCAATGTTGACGAGTGTGCAAGCAAGGCGTTGGCATTTCTCAGTACTCCACAGTCCTCGAGTACACACTGTGTTTGATGTGGAAATGCGTCCGTGAGAGACTCGAGACAGGTTTCACACGTCTGTTTCGTAATTTAGTAACTCGCAACTTTGGACATTGTTGAAATAGTTTCTAGTTATGTTTAAGGGAGAATGCGAAGCTCTCGAAATTACGTGTTAGTTATGTCACTGTAATAGTATACAAAAGAACAGATTCCAAATTCAAATGTAATATTTCTTTTTTTATTGTTACAGTATGTATTTATGGCAGTCTAAGTATTTGGAATGCAAGGTGGTTCACAATGAAATTCACGAAAAACAAAAAAAACTAAAAAAAATCACGAAAATAAAATATTTGGAGCTTTAAAGCCTTAAGAATGCTGTTGTGACTGCCATATTTTTGTAGAGCTTCGGGAGGCACGCTGATTGCTTTTCACAAAAATGCGCAGTCGATGTGGTTTCCTGGTACACAGAATTCGAGCTTGTCTTCAGTTTAAAACAATTTTGCTGCTGTCTGAAGACTTGCATACGACAAAGATGTAACCATAATCATTTATTTGCAGATAATAATGGTATAAAAATATCAAAACAAGTTTATCTAGTAACTAGAGGACGCCAGCAGCTACGCCTGCATTTTTTTAAATTTACCCGTTTTGGCCGATCCCGTGGGGATTTCGGGAAATCCCTTCTTAGTGCACCCTTACGGTCCCCAAAGAACATACATGCCAAATTTCAGCTTCCTGCGCCCAATAGTTTCGGCAGTAGCGTGTCTGTCAGTCAGTCAGTAACGCAAGGATTTTATATATTAAGATTGTAGTAGGTATACCAAGAGGCGAAGTAAACCAAGGTTTTGACGGTCATACAAAATGTCACGTTTGCACTTTAGGAAATTAAAATAATAAACACATATAGCTCATTTATTTCATACATGCAATAGTTTTTGCAATAAAAGCAAAAAATAATGTGCTACACTGCATCACGCTCCTGCAAGGAAGTCTCAAGAAACTTCATTAAAGGATCGCCAGAGATTACGAAACTATTGTTCACCAGCATACAGCCAGATTGCAGAAAGTTTTAAAAACTTTGTGAAACAATCTTTTTACTCCTGTTTCTATAACATTGCTGCGGTAAGCAAAAGTTCATAAAAACTACCGCTCACGACACGAAACTGTAGGGTAATACATATATATATATATACATTGCAGGAGTTAACAAGCTAAATATTTTTATTGTTAATTACATTTTTAGTTTTCTTTTTAAGTACTTTTTTATTTTAGCTTTTATGAACAGATGACGGAAAGATTATGGTAATCATCCTGCACTATAGCGCTGCAAGTGTTGTGAAGTCGATTTGACTGCAATCTATTGAAATCATACTCTAAACGTAAATGATAGTCATCACTATGGAAATCTATGATTGCTTAAAATCAGGCGGCATGGAATCAATTTTAACGGAAACATTAATAGAAGATAAATAACCACAGATCAAAAAGGAAGACCTCGTGACCCTCCTTTATAATTTGCCGTAGTAGGTGATTCGCTATTAAGAAGTAAAGCCACTTTTTAAAATATCGATGAGTGATTTATTAGAGGATTTTCTTCATTTATGTATGTTATAAGGGCATCGATATGTTTAACTTTTATAACATCATCAGATTTCTAGATACTTCATACTAGGCAAAACTATAATCAAGTACTACGGGAGTCTTATTACAACAGTAAAGAGATAAAAAGTAATATCAAACATATCTACAAAGCGATGCACGCTCAAAACCTAAAGTCCAGCACAAATGGTGTATTTTTGTTCGTTAGTTAAATGTTAATAAAGTAGTATCACACAGGTATTCCACAAAACACGAGACGTACCTCAAAATGTACACGGAACAGTATTATCAGCCTTGCCTCTAGAGTAGTTAATTCTCCAAATTACTTCCATTAGAACAATTGTTTAACACATGGTGAGCGCGTTCAAAAATTATTACGTGTTATATAAAAACTTGTGTCATTATTATGAGCGCAGTGCAGGCGTTGGTTGCGGTGCATTTGACAATAAAATAAAATTAAACAGTTCCGCTTTGTGTTCTCATGAAGAGCGACGTGGACTTTTTTTGCAAGAAGCGGGTCACGGTGAGATTGCTACATGTTCCGTTAATGTATTTTAAAAGACGATGTGGAGGTATTTTTTTTGTTGTGGCATCACAGATTTGTACGATAAGCAGTCTCATTCGAAGTATGTTCTATGTTTCAGAGTAAATTGGTAAATTGAGGTTTAAAATCGACTGAGTTCTTAGGGCCGGCTCAGTTTGCATAAAATTATGAGTTAATTGATTTTGGACCTTATTCAAGTTAAGAACGATGCAGGTTATTTGACCGTGAAAAATGCTCTGCACTGCGCTCCGCCATAATTATGCGTATGTGCTCTTACGAAATGATGCTTCGTCAAAACGGTCAACAGCCACAACATGACGATAACCAATGACGGTAACATTCAGATTCTTGCCTTCTGGTCATTCGAGATCCTTGATGTTTATTAAGATGCCTGATTGATTAAGGATAATACATCAGGAAAAACCCATATAAGGAGGACCTTAAAAGTATTATTATACATCGTACTTGATTGATTCTTAACTTACCTTTTATACCTAGACATTCGAGATATCACCAATCCCTCCAATATAATAATAGCATGAATAGTTGTAATATAATTAATCAGGCAAATACCAGGTTGGTAGTAAAGCCATCAAAATTAATCCAAAAGTACTTAAATAAAGGCTAGGCCGACAACATTGTTGAATAAATCTCGTTTTGAACCCATGACCTTTCCTCAATTCAGCCTCTCGGTCTATTGTTACTTTGAATTTGAAACTAGAGCGAAATTATACGAAATTAGATTATTTCGTTTAGTTCATTTTGTTCGACTGAAATTAGATCAACCAATTACACCTACCAATCAAATTATTTGCTTTAATAGACACACTATTGTTTTATGGTTATTCAAACTCGAACTCCAACTGCAATGCAAATTGACGGCCTTTAATTTATTTTCTCAATTGATCAACAACAACGTGGTATTTTTGCCTAACATTTCTATTATATCAAGTTATTTTAAAATATAAATATATTTATGACGAATTTGCTGATTCTAAAAGTGTAAGCATAACATTACCTATGTTTCGATAACAGATCGTTACACGTAAATTATAATAACTAATATTATGTTTTAAAACGTATGTTAAATGCTTTGTATGACTTGATAAAGGGCCTAAGCAACCAACTGCTAATCATAATTTCAGCCTTGAGACCTCCACTGCAGCTGCACATAGGCCAACCGCTTCCTGCGACTATAAACAGATCATCGGTCCTCCCAGCGGGCGGCCTACTCCTGCTGCGTCGCCAGGTAAGAGGCCGCCACTCCAAGACCCTCCTAGCCTAAGGTCCATCGGTTCTTCGAGTTACGTACCTTGCCACTTCGTTATTCTGCGAGCTACGTCGGCAACTTCGGCTTTTCGGCGATTGACCTTATATGAAAATAATTAGGTAATACGAAAAATTATCATAGATTATAATTTTAAATATATTGATATCTAAGCCAGACTACATAGACGCCTCGTGTTGGTTTACATTATATGGATGTGTATTTATTACATTACGACAAAACTTTATTGGCATATTTTGGTTACGTAGGCGGCAAAACATTTTTCTCTCAATTTTTGTTTAGTTTCTGCATTGGACAGTGATAGATAGTCTGCCAAAATAACGGGTTACTATGCAAATATTTGCAAAAGTTGAGGAGATACGGCGCCTCGACCGATGGACAATGATCGATTCTAAAAAGTACGCCGCATAAAATATTATGAAACTACAAAACTGAATGGTATACAGAGTAGGTATTGTTTTGACTGCTTTATGTGAAGTCGTGAGATTCTATATAGGACTATAACTGTAAACGCGAATAAATAAAGAATTAAATACGGACTTAATTTTCTTTTTCAGATTGATTACGTACTAACACCCGAAAATAAAACCACAATAAAAATAATTAAACTTCCCGCATTCCAAAGAGAAAATATTACATATTTTGTAATATTTTCTCTTTGGAATATACAAATAAACAATAAATACAATAAAGTATACAAATCACGGACACAAGCAATATTTAAATAAAATTATAATCTACATTCAGGACCTACCTACATAGATGTTAGAAGCTCGCGTTACATGCACACGTGTCGTGTGCAATCAAACGTTATTCTGTACTTACTAACAAACAGGAATCAGGATCATAGAACGAGTAGACCTGTACGTGTTTTCTTTACAAATTTATTATTGGATTGTCACCGCATATTGTTAGTGGCAGCTCACAATTGAACAATAGCTAGTTAGCCACAGCCGGACACAGTTGGATCATGGTTGGAAAGCAAATAAGGTTAATACAGCACATCGCGAATTTCCATTCCCATTCGTGAACTCTAATTGGATGTGGACCTTGTTTGGGAGTGTGCCGAATGAGTTGATTTTCATGACACCCACCGTACGGCTTAATAGATTCTACGATTATTGTTTGCTTGTCACTGACTAACCCAACACCGGAATTACGCTAATGTGTATCTCTCAGGTGACTTTATTTATGCTGATTTAAAACTGGACAGACACGTGTAAATTGTTGGAGCTATTGTCCTTGTATTATATTTCTGTCTGTGTAGTACAAACAGGCAGAAACACTCTTAACATATTAATTATAGCCATGCTTTCTGCCGCTCATGTGGTCTTATAAGGGATATCTGAGCCGGAAAATGTCTTTTAGGTTTTCTTTCCAGAATTGTTAGGAATTTTCTTATAAGGAATCTATACCGGTAGGCAGCATTGATTGCTTTGTTTTTTCCAGGGATAACCTGAAATGGTACTTCATAAAAACATATAATAAACAGATATCAAGCCGCATGTACGTAATACAGTAGGTACTAAAGATATAATTCAAGTAACAAAACACAAGGTTGGACTGTGCTCAAACACGCTACACTTCTCTTACAACTCTAGAGAGATTTTCTACAATTGAACTCTCTGGTATTTAAGTAGTTTGCAGCTTACGTCCAAAGATAATGAACCTTATATAATAAAGCAAACTTGGTATCCTGTACTACGTAAGACTCTTTGAAATAGTTATGTGCATACAAAATTTGGTACACCAAACACCTAAATAATATGTCGCTCCTGAAAAGAGGCGACAATTTAAAGCACTCTGCGCCCATTTGAGACAGTAAAGTAATTAATTTATTGCTTAAGTAATAATAGACAACAACACGAAATAAAACTGTCTTATAACGTCGGTTTTAGTAATTTAAACCAGAGTACTGTTTACTGATTTTTCACAGTTTATTTTGTTTATCTGCGATAACAGGAAGACGGTTACTATTAAATATAATAATTATGAAAAATATTTTTCTGGATATTTTGGTTTTCTACTTCCTTATTTACTTACGGCCATTTTCAATATTCGAACTATAGATAGATCTGTAGATTTTAGGTTCGTGTTTGACATATTTTGTATGGAGCTTATGTCAAAAACTGTCAAAAACGAAGACAGATCTATCTTTATTTCAAATATTGAATTCCGTAGTTAGATAATCACAATCACGAAGAACGTGTACACAGAAAATATATTCGTAGGGTAAAAGTGTAACACTTCTATCCCATGTGGGATTGCACTAACACTTACGCAGTATATCTGTATAATCACCTTTAACACACATCCGCCACAGGAGAAACCGTAAAAGGGGCAGCACCGTAGTACCGGCGCGACTTCTCCGTTGTATGGCTAGTGCAACAAAAACAAAATTACTTTTTGTAAGACACAGATTAGGTTGACTTTTTCTTCTTCCAGCGTCATTTTGTTGATTATCTGCGGTTAAATCGATCAGGAAAATTAATTGTATCAAAAGAAATAAAGCTTTCAATGACCCGTAAGATATTGCCATTAGAATGACGATTTATATAAATGTTTGATGCGGAATTTGTTAATCGGATTTACTTTACCGTATTCGTGGCGGAGTGTGGGCGTAGGCGTTGTGGTATTGGTAAGAGAAACTTAAGGGGCGCAATGACCTACATAACCATAGCGTCAACAGCACAACATTTGCGATCCACACTTGTTTAGATGAATACATAGATTTGTGCATAAGATGATACATCGTACCTATATCTAATAACAAATATGGCCAGAGAACTGAAACACATGACGAAACAACAGCAGCGTGTATTAATACGTGTATTTCAAGAGTTACGCAGGCACGCTAAACTAATGAAACAGATCCATTCGCGTGCGCTGCGGGCTGGTTTCATTACTCACGCCATAGCGGCCATACATTAGACCTCAAGTGTTAGTTAACATTTGTTCGACATGCTATTGCGCTAGTTTTAGAACGTGTCAATTACATGCAGTTTGTAGAATCCTTGTCGGTCAGTTTGTTTTGATACAAAGAAATTATTGTCGAAATAATTGAAATGAATAAATAACTCATGCGTGTAGGTTGGAATATCAGTTATGAATGACATAACAAAGCTAAACCCAGATTAAATACTCGTCCATAAAATGTTGGGAAAGTAGAAGAATTTCGAAGAAAATTAAGCCACTAAATTCAGATCCACAAATTGTCTCAACGCATGATGACAAGCTAAAGTACTTTACTCGATGTTAACATCATCCATTTTATTTAGTAAGCACAAACAGATGAATAAAATTTTAGATCAAATAAATGTCATGACACAAATCTACAAAAGGAATAGAGAATATTTGAAGATCCAAACTGTATTTGTTTAATATTTCATTTGCGTTATTGAGTTGTGAACTTACCAGTTTCAAATATCCAAAACTCACACGGTTTTCACGCTGATTTGATTAAAAATTTCAGTCATTAATTGGACAGTAGCAGTCTTATTTAAGGGGAGTGGTATTAACGGTATTACTGAATTACGCAAAGCTAATTACGGACATCAAACTTCACATCAAGTTTTAACAGCGTACGACGAAGCTACTCAGTAAAAGCTCCAAATTAAAATTGCTTAATTTCTCAGAATGGAGAATTGTTGCGCAGTACTCGCTTGTATGAAGATCTTCGTTTAAAGGCTTCATTAACTTATATCGGTGCCACTTCGCAGAATGGCGCCGATCTTGTTAAGTTTACTTTTTAATGTTGCCTGTTGAGCGGGATTTTGTAACGTTACTGACATTTTAGTTTTAAAGTTTTCAAAAGAGCTACTGCATTTTAAAATAATTATTGGCTCTATTATTAATGTTACTTTCAGGAAAACTGTGCTGGATTTATTCTATGGATAAAAAATAACTGATTACGGTAAAATAATGGAATTGTTTTGATATTTAAGGCGAGGTTGCAGTACTTTTTAAGATTTTTGAACGTCTGAAAGTCCCATGAACTATGATATTTTTAATGAATAAAAATTAAAGTATAAAAGTTGAACATATCTTCTAGTAAATCGTAAAGATAGAAACACGATTTGGAATGATTGGCTCGATAAAAAAAAAAGTCAAACATGGCACTAAATCACAATTTCAAACGTGTACTGCTTAGAGATTCCATAATGAATTTATATGAAAGTATTATCAATAGAAGCAGCTCTTTATTTTAAAATAAATGGTAAAAACAGATTTCGTAATTTCGTTATCATTTTTCTCCAAGAAAAAAAATAGTCAAAATGTTGGCATTATATCGCTCGCCGGCCGTTCATCAGTGCCTGTCTAGGCGTGATTGAGGGCGGACGTACGTCGTTGCTCCGCAAAATCCCCCTCCACCCCCGCATGTACGTTTTCCCAAAAGTACAAAGTAATTCGTATTCCAAACTCAATCGTTCAAACCATAGACACACTAGTAAGAAACCGTAGACAGGTTACTGACAAGGTAACATGACGGAGCTTACGAGTGGCACGCATCGCGAAAAGCGTACGCACACTAATATAAATATGTCAAAACGACACACTAAGAATTAGATAAGAAGTGGAAGTGAGATAGCACATCTTATCGCAAGCGCGAAATAGAGATAAACATAATCTCTGGACCGACGCGCATTGTGACATCATGCTGACCGTTTCACAAACAATAATTTGACTCAGATGCGACATGATCACTTTATCTGTCTTGAGTAAATTCAATTCGCCTCAAAATAAATTTGATTAATTGATTTAAGGTAGGGATATAAAAAGTCGATGTGATTTATTTATAACATTTATTAAAAAAGTACATTTTATTCTTCTCATTTCATTCAATGGAAACCTAAAACAGTACGTTAATATAAAAACTATGCGCTGCGGACCCACCGTAGCCCTGGCAATACCCCTGGGGGTATGGTGGGTCTTTTAAAGCTTAACCGTACTCCTGGCTGAAATGCTCGTAGAGTTATACCAACGTGCTACGTGGACATTAAACTGAACAGTGTTATCTCTCGTAAGATAATGACTTACTACTTACGTTTTTGTATTTTTAGACAAGCGAAGACAAGCGCTAGTACGATGATATAGTGCAACAAAGAGATAAGTTAGAGAATAAAACGTTTAGGTATTACTGCTAATGATTATAATGCTTTGTATATTATAGGTATAATCTGTGGTACTGTTGAAGACCCGTCATCATCATCATCCTTGCGCTGTCGGATCATTCCCACTAGTTCTATTGAACAGTTCTATGATAGAACTAGTGATACTTTTTTCCCACTAGTTCTATTAGCACAACTTGATGAGAAGAATAGAACTAATGGGAAACAGTTATAGGAAATTTACAACTTGTTCTATGTATGTTTTACAAGGGTGGTGTCACAACATCGCGCTCACATATCCAAATAAATATGTATGTATAAAAATCTGTTAAACGAATGAACGTCTACAAAACGATTGAACGTCTACAAAACAAATGAACGTCTACAAAACAAATGAACGTCTACAAAACAAATGACTACCAGAAAGTGATCAGCTATCAATAGTGATTGCAAAAAACAGGTGCATGCGGTTTTCGACCTTATTGACAATTCATGACAAACTTTTTTTTTGTTTTTTCTCGCTTTCTGGCAATATTAGGGTAATAAAATTATAAATTCTGATTAATGTCAATTAGGTTGAAAATCGTATGCACCTGTTTTCTGCAATCACTATCGATAGCTGATCACTTTCTGTAAGTCATTTGTTTTGTAGACGTTCATTTGTTTTACACATTAAACAAATGAACGTCTACAAAACATATTCATTCGGATATATGAGCGCGATGTCGTGACACTACGGATCATTCCCAGTAGTTCTATTGAATACCCTTGTAAAAACATACATAGAACTAGACTGGGATATTTCCTATTACTTATCCCATTAGTTCTGTTCTCTTCATCAAGTTGTGTTAATAGAATTAGAACAGTTCTATCATAGAATTGTTCAATACTACTACCACAGTATAAAGACATACAGTAGTTTGACGCCTTTGATCTCATAGAAAAAGCCGACAACGTCTAGACAACGGTAAGTAGGCTAGGGCTGCCACATGTCAACAATACCTACTTATTCAAACACCGTCTATTTATTTTAGAAAAATATTACAATTGCTACGCTACATGAATAATATAGTGTAAATCACTTATCTATACATATAAATAAAATTGGAGTGTCTGTTTGTAATATTAAATAACCGCTTTTTACTAAATGCATACAGGGCCGAACCTTCCCTATGTGCAATGTGCGCGGCGTACACAGGCGCCAGGTTGACAGGGGCACCGCGCGCCGAGACATGCGTTGATTATAACACTTATTTTCGAAAAAGGATGCCAAAAAAGGCGCTTCACAGATTTCGCACACAGGCGCAGTGGCGTAGGAAGGGCAAATATAAAATTATTGTTAGGTAACGACTAAAAAAAAAAGTCATCCGCCCTACGCCACTGCACAGGCGCTTCATAGATTTCGCACACAGGCGCTGCATTGGGTTGGAACGGCCCTGAATGCATATGGATGTTTACACGGTACAATACCGAAATTACATTTTTTACAATTTTTGTCTGTCTGTATGTTTATTCTCGCTAATCTCTGGAACGGCTGGACCTATTTTGACGGGACCCTCACTGGCCTGATGTACCAAGGAGTAACTTAGGCTAAAAATTAACCGGGTACGCGAAGAAGTTCCCTCAGGACGCGGGCGAAACCGTGGGAAACAGCTAGTTTATTATATTACAATAATTAACGATAAATAATTATTATAAAACACGTTGCATTTTTCGTGCAGCAGATTTGCATACAAAATGTCAGTCAGCACCTATTTCATCCCGCAGGTGTCGTGGGAGGCGGTTAAGAATATAAAGCATTTTTCGTACAAACCAAGTTAAAATAAAGCGATTGACATAGCGGTGGTTTAATGAATGGGTAACCTTGGGATCAGCTTGCAGAGCCTATGTTATCGATATGAAGTATTTTGCAGTTTTTTTTCGTGCAAACTACGTTAAGGTAAAGCAATAGACATCACGGTCATTTAATGGATGGGTGACCGGGCTATGAGATTACGGAGAACATGTGTGGGGTTTATAAAAGGGGGCCAAAAATATGGTTATTTTTGAGCTAGGATGCGCCGTTACCAAGATACATAATAATATGTGATAGGTACTTACCTAATGCGAAGGTACTAGGTACTTATTGAATGAAATTAAAATCACACCAGAATCGAATATTACCTTACAACGCATATTTTCTTACGTCTGCCATGTTGTTTACGTACAATAATTGCTACTTTATTCTCTGATTTGGCCAGACATGAGATATTGTAAAAAGTTAGTAGATTAGTAGGAATGTGCACATTATTTTTAGTGGTTATAGGTACATACATTTCAAAATAATATAAATAATTATAATTAATGAAATTTTCTTTTTTGGTAAAAGTAAATTGATGAAATCGCAGATTTTTTTAAATCCTTATTTATTTAAATCTTTAAACAGCATAAAGAATTTCAATGTCACACAGCACAAGCCGTATGCACCATCTTAATTAATATTCATAAGCAAATAAATATGTAACGAACAAAAAACAAGCACATGCCAGCCCCCAAAAACTTGTACCTAGTTACGATCTAAGGCGATATACGTAACGTTGGCGCAGCGGGAGTGTAAGCGACTGCCACGCCGAAGGTCGCGGGTTCGATTCCCGCTCAAGTCAAACATTTGTGTGCGTGAACATGGATGTTTGTCTTGGTCTGGGTGTTTCTATGTATAATATGTATGTATTTACAAAAAAAAAAGTATATATGTATGTTTATCCACTGTCTAGTACCCATAGTACAAGCTCTGCTTAGTTTGGGACTAGATGGTGTTGTGTGAATGTGGTAGAATATTATTATATTATTATTATTATTATTAACTAGGTACCGCTCTTCCCGCGTCTCACCTCTTGGCTCCCGCACGATTGACCCGTCTAGACGCTTTCGTCGAACGACTGTATGGATTATTTGACTGTGCTACTACTATACTGGGAATGATCCCACAAAATAGTAGAACTTGAAATTAACGAACTGAAATTAAAAAACTACTTACACAACAATATTATCTGGGAGTACGGTTAAGCTTTGAAAGACCCACCATACCCCCAGGGGTACTGCCAGGGGTACGGTGGGTCGGCAGCGAAAACTGTGCAGTACAATCTACTTAGTTGTTTAATACTAAAAGGAGAGAAACAAGAACAAGTGAATGGACTTTGATCATCCGTCAATGTTTGTAACTTACGTATGATTTTGTATTTCTATAATAATAATATATTGTGTTGATTCAGCCTCAAATCACTTTTATTACTTGACAAAAACACACATCAGTATTTTATTATTACGAATATCCCATCTGGATACTTTGTTTTTTTAGTATTTGAACACGCACAATACTGCTTCTCTTTTACACTCGCTAAATGCCATTTTTTTTATTCATTCTATTATTTGTGATACTGAATTTATTATAAATTGTAAATAAAACGAAGTTTGAAGAGAAGAAAATTTTTGATGTTCGCATAACTCATCTACGGTTTTTTTTACGCTGCGCTGTGGCACACGCACACGCGAAACCCCCCCTCCTCTCGCCCCGCTCACTCGCTGACGCCACCGCCTTGTTTTTGTTTTTGCGGGGGGTGAGGTCGAGCTACGCACTGTACTGCAACCTCGCCTTAATTATTTGAACTAACTCTTACGCTGTTGCATTTTTCATTGCGTTGGGTGGATGTTTGTCTTGGTCTGGGTGTTTCTATGTATAATATGTATGTATTTACAAAAAAAGTATATATGTATGTTTATCCATTGTCTAGTACCCATAGTACAAGCTCTGCTTAGTTTGGAACTAGACGGTGTTGTGTGAATGTGGTAGAATATTATTATTATATATTATTGACAAATTAACGTGATATATTGAGTCTAATCAATTCACAGTTCGACAACATAGTCTTCGCCTCTGACATCGTCTTCTCATTATAATATACGTATGTATTACGTAGCACCAAATATTAAATTTCTCCTGTATGGGATTAGTTGAAGTTTTCGAATTTAAATCATTATCCTATTCAAGCAGAATAATAAGTTAATGCTGGCCTCTCGACAAGGCTGCAGATGAACTCTGTACGTACTCTCAGTGTGCCAGAAATTCTTGCTTGTAAACATATGGGGTATACTCGGATACTAAGAGAATTACCACTATGATTCTACGCATAAGGCATAGAAAGAAAGAAGAAGAAGAAAAGTATTTATTTATTTCCACAACATACATGAATAAACATAACGATAACAACGTATACGAACGACGATTTACTTATTGAATTCTCATCACATTTCTTAACCTCGTGAAGCTTTTAAATAACCACGAAACATAGTGGTCAGTACCAGTGCGCGAGTATGAGAGTATTTTATAATAAGGTCTAAAAATTATACATAATTTATTTTATAGACTCACGCCTGTATCCCTGAAGGGATAGGCAGAGGTGTAATATTACACCCACATTTCGCCATGAATTTTTAGGTCCCACGTTATAGGGGGCGAGCCTATTGCCTTCACCGGGCACATCACCAGACTCCGTGCTGCTACTGAGAATTCGGAAAAACCCAGTAAAACTATCGCCCGACCCGGAAATGGAACCCAGGACCTCCGATCAGCAGTCGCATACGCTATCCACTGGACCACGGAGGCAATCAAATTCAATCAACGGTTAGTCGACGTCTCACGTGACCAGAAGGCTGGTTTATTCTTTGCTCAGAGAATCAGCATTGCCATCCAGCGCGGCAATGCTGCCAGCCTTCTGGGCACGTTACCCGATGATATAGATGCGGAGGCATTCTACGACGCCTAAACACACCTGTACATATGTATCTATTTTTACTCTTTATTTTTAGTTTTATGTACATATAATTATATTCTTAGACAGTATGCTTATTTAAGATAGTCATGTATATAGTTATAATTAATCATCTGCAATGTACCTTATAATGAAAATTTAACAAAATTAAATATTATGTTCCATCAAAATTATATATAGTAAAACAAAACCCTGCTTATACAATTTCTCAGTACATTTTCAAATATAATCACATTGCCTGCAGTCTTCCAAACAAATACTTAGATCAAACTCAGGCTCTTCTAAAATCCGTTAAAACAAATAACTTTCCGGGCAGTTGAACAAGTAAACACATTGATATCCTTATTTACATGGACAGGAATGTTTCACGAGAATATGAAGTAAAGTAAAATATTGCATCCTCGTCACGATCGAGATCTTAACGTCATTGTTGAGAGGCATAACAAAAAGGAAACACAGACATTAACGTTTTACACCCAAAAGCTTTTAGCCCGTAAATATTTTCGGTACAAACGCCACACGGTTTCATGACGCCTACAATGTTATGGCCGACATGAAATACGTCTATTTTTTCACATTTACACCACTCTCTTGAGTAAATATTGGATTAATTGTTTTAATTTTTTGTTGCTTTTGTGAGGTGGATGGATTTTGTTTTTATGTTACAATATAGTTGATAGGCGATAGCCTAGTGGACATACCAACAGACTGCCATGCATAGGGTATCGGGTTCGAATCCTAGGTGCGCACCACTGACTTTTCGGAGTTATGTGTGAGTTATTAATTATCGCTTGCCCGGTGCCTCGGCGAGCAGGTTAAGCCGAAGATCTTTGACAGTCGTTATAGGGACTTATAGTGCCTATCTCTGAATAAACTGACACTAGTCTAAACAATGGAATATCGCTATCCCTTTGGGTTGCGGAGGTCAAACAGGCAGTCGCTCCGTGGAAAAGCTAATTTTCAGTCAAATCCAGTTAGACTAGTAAGCGGACCCCGGGTTGAAACTGGGATAACGCTAGGAGAAAGAAAGAATAGTTGATAGGTAGATATTTCAAAGTAGAATTATAATAATTTTTTATGTGATATCTATCTTTGGTCGCGTTATGGATCTTGAGCGCTAGGCAAGACAGGTTAGGTAGCCCCTGGCATATTTTATGAACGTAAATCAATCTACCATATTTTGTAACTCATTCACGCAAGAACTACTAAATAAAACTAGTCGCACAATAAAATAAAACTAACAAACTGACTATTCAGCCTTTACATACAGAAATACCGCTTCATATTTATATTTAGTTTGCCTTATCTTATTAAATCGGGTAATTAGGTATCATACAATTCAGTTAAAACGGTCTCGCACGTGTTGTTTAAATAAAATACTCATCGTTTAACAACATGCAGTACCTATAATTTTATAGAGCAAGAGCATGTTGCAATTTATTTCACGTACTTTTGAAGACAATCGTGATCTGTAAGATTAGGACCATGCCGGCAAACGATAGCAACATATTGAATTTTCCATAAGATAATCTCAGTTGTAAGGAGCCATCTGGAGAAGTGTTGGGTAAATGTCTATAGGCCTGACATTTCTACTTGTTTCTTTACATTTTCTTTGTTGTGATCATGATTAGACTACTTTGATTCACAAACTGATTTTCTGAAGCAAATACAGAAACAAGATTCATAAAAGGATTAAATGAAATGTAAGACTTGTTTCTTTACTCCTTAATCGATCCATTGAATACATGTAATTAATTTTAGATCAGCACATAAGTGCACTGCTTAGCACCGTGAAGGCCCCGAGCTTGATACGTCCGTTCGTGTATAATATTATCTGTCGCCATTTTGCGCAGTACGACCACAGTACATGGCTTTTATTTACCTCATTCATATGTAAGTACTTATTATCACGGTAGTAGGTATCTGAACAGATAATATAATACTATATTATATAGATTATACAATACTAGTATAAGATAACGACCGCACAAGAACTCTTAAGAAAGGAGTGAGAGATTGAGTGTTGATGATGAATAAATGTCTGCTCCGTAAATTTCCAATTCTTTTACTTAAACCAAATTTGGCACTATATAAAACATTTCCAGATAAACAAAAAGCCGAAGTTATCCACGCATCAAAATGTAAATATCTGAAAGAAAAGAAAACAGAAATCTAAAGTTTGTTTAGAAAAAAACACGAAGTGACGAGCGCACACCTTATGGACGGTGAATGAGAGATAACGACCAGAGTTCAGTTATTTATGACTAACGAGCCTATTCAGGGGCGCACTGCCTCCAAATGAAGATTTATGAAACAGAAAAGAGAAGAAGAATTTAGAATCGGCAAACTCCAACCAGGCAAAAATCGCAGTATCAAGGTATGCTTTGAAATTAAAGAACCTGCAAAAGAACTACTCCGCAATAGAAGTAAGCTGCAAAGTGGCCTCAGAATGTTTTCTGACCAAACTCCAACTCAGCAAAATTATATGAAAAACCTTAGAGAAGAGTTAAAGCGACGTCAAGAAAAAGATGAGACTAACCTTACGATCAAATATGTTAATGGAACACCATCAATAATAAAAAATCCAAAAAACTGCACCCAGTAAACACAACAAATAATACTTCTATCGAAAACAGGAATACATATATGAACTACTAAATAGCTACCAGAACTTTCCAATCAGCAAGTCACGTTTTACCTTCCTATACCTTAACGCACGAAGTATACGTAAAGAGGGTAAAGATAAACTTAAACGTATTTTACAAGCAATACAAAATAATGTGCACATCATACTAGTTTCGCAACGAGACCTGGTTTCGCAACGAAGAACAAGCAATACAATTTCAAATACCAAACTATACTCACTATTATAACTAAAGAACTGATCTTACAGGCGGTGGAGTATCCGTATATGTACATAATAACCTAAAGCATAGTTTATCGCAGTCAATGTATACAGGAGGCAATAATTATCTATGGATAAAATTGGAGAAATATGCACTTGAAGTGGGAGTCATTTATAATCCAGGACATACAAATTTTAATCAATTTCTCAAGGTTTATGAATCACAATTACAAGAAAGAAACAGAGCCATAGTTTTCGGCGACTTCAACATTGACCTACTCACAAAGGATTCAAAAACAAATCAATATAATCAACTTCTAAAGCAAACAGGATACAAGATTATTAATAAAATTACCAAAACATACTGCACCAGAGAAGGATCAACTAAGAAATCCCTTATTGACCACGTTAGTACCAACTTGAAGAAAGATATTTTCCATGTGATAACAATCAACTCGTCTTTTTCTGGCCATAAACAGCTATACGTGGAAATAAAGAAAATTAAATCACCTCCAAAAATGCACTATCAGTACGAAGCCATTAACTACAAGGAACTTTTTGAATCAGTAGAGCGATTTGAAATAAATAAATTAAACAATGACTATACAAGATTAGAAAAAATTATTAAAAAACATACAGAAGAACATAAGATGTTAAAATTAAAATTATCAATGAGCCACAAAGAGATTGGATTAACAAAAATATAATAGAACAAATCAATGACAAGAACATAATGTGGACAGAACTAAAAAACAATCCAGATGATGAAGACCTAAGAGAAAAATTTCACATCAAAAGAAATCAAGTAACCAATCTGATCCGAGAAATGAATAAGTCATATTATAAGAAAGAATTTGAAAAGAACAGCGGGAAGCCTAAGAAACTATGGAACTTACTAAATACCCTAGCGAATAATAAATCAAATCGAAGATGTAATCCTTCAAAACTCATTGTTAATTTAACAGAAGTTACAGAACCTAATGAGATATGCAAGATATTTAATAACTTTTTTGCTACCATAGTGTCGTGTTTGGCTAGTGAAATTCCTAAATGTTTTCATGATGATTACATTCACGCACTACCAAAACAAACTTTATGGAATTCTCAAATGAATACTTTTAATCCATGCACTGAAAAAGAAATCCTTAATATCATAAAATAATAACTAGATGCAGTAACCTAGATTCAAATAGTAGCGTCGGAGTGGATGGTGTAAGTATGAAAGTAATTAAATGTATTAAGGAATTAATTCTAAATAAATTAACAATGTGCTTTAACAAGCTTTTACAGGACGGATCATTTCCAGACTCGCTCAAAATAGCCAAAGTTACACCCATTTACAAATCCGGAATAAAAACAGACCCTGGTAACTATAGACCAATATCTGTCTTGCCAATATTATCAAAAATTTTCGAAAATATTTTACTTACACGGCTTTTGAACTACTAAAACTCCATTAACTTCTTTTTTGATCGTCAATATGGATTTCGATCTCAAAGTAATACACTAACAGCAACAGTTGATTTGGTAACCAAAATCAAACATAATATTGACTAGAAAAACATTGTATTAGGAGTATTTATTGATCTATAAAAGGCCTTCGACACAGTTAGTCACAAATTGCTTTTAAAAAAACTAGAAGTCATTGCTATTACCGGTACACCTCTAAAAATTTTTGAATCATACCTAACGAATAGATTGCAGATAGTAATAATTGACAACTTCCAAAGTCCACCACTACCCATATCTTACGGTATTCCACAAGGATCAATACTAGGGCCTCTGCTCTTTTTAGTGTATATTAATAACATGCACGAACTAGGCTTAAACTGGAATATCACTCTCTACGCTGACGACACATGCCTCTTTTACTTTGGTTCGTCTATTCATGACCTCATCTCACAGGCCCAGCAGAACCTTGACGTCCTTTACGAGTGGTTCCCGTATAATCTACTGACTATCAATGTTTCTAAAACCAGCTATATACTTTTTAAAGCTAAAAATAAACCAATTCCCGATTACTCACCCCTCACAATAAATAATAGACTTTTATAGATTAAACCACATGAAAAATATCTTGGCCTACATATAGATTCTTCCTTAACATGGAATTTTTACATTAAATACTTAATTAATAAATTAATATCCCTCCATGCCTCCTTACGGATTAATTTTCGATGTATACCACGTAAACTACGTTTTACAATGTACAATTCCTTGGTAAAACCACATTTGTTGTATTTAATCGAAATCTGGGGAAACGCTGCAAAAACGAGATTGGGCAAATTACAAGTCTTACAAAACAAAATAATAAAAATGTTATTTGATTATAAATTTCGAACAGAAACTGAAAAAATATATCGCAAAACGAAATTAATGAACCTAAAACAATTATACATTTATAGCACTTGTATTTTCATGCGCAAAACAATTAACAATAATGTCCGCACCGAATTACAATTTACAAAGCGGAAAAAAGTTGGGCACCCCTGCACGCGACGCGCGAGTCTCATAGTCCTGCCTAGAATTCGAACAAAATACGGTCAAACCGCAATGACTTATGACGGGCCATTATAACAAGATACCCTCCGATATAAAAAATATTGAATCTTTTAACATATTTAAAAAACGATTGGCACAGTATATTATTACAAAAGTATCGATTTGAGCATCTAATTTTTTTGAATGCGAACTGTTTTGGTAATGTGTGTTTTTGTGTAGAATGTAGATAACTAATTGGTCTGCAAATGTTTTGCGTATGTATGATTGTACCTTTAATAATTTATTTAAGTAAGTACCTACTCTATTTTTTTAATAACGTGCGGCAATGAATGTTTTGCCTTTTTATTGTAAACATGTTCTCATGTAAGTGACTTTTGTCTTTATGAGAATAAATGTACGTTTTGAGTATAATTTGTAGGAAACTCCACGCTAGCGACTGTGTTCACTGCGTAATCTACACGCATCGTACTATCGAACGCTTTGCTGATTAAAACCTTATTTCAGCTCAGGTTCAATTTAAATTAGTTAAACATGAGGAACTTGTAAGTTTGTGAGTAAACTTGATGTAGTATTATAAGTAAATGTAAGCAAGCTATTTTAGATAACGTATTGGTGATTAAACTAGTCGGATACTAAAGAGGTGATACAAATTTTAAAATAAGTCTTTTCGAGCCGTCAATACTACTCAATTTTGTGGCATCAGTGGCATAATTGTCTTTGTCTTAAAATTGAATGATTCTGCGAAAAGTTAAATATCGAAAACATTGGTACTAAGCAATAAACTTAGGTTTGTATAAATATAATTTCTGTGAAAAGATTATTATTTCTGAAAGATTATTGACCTGCCATAATTGACGCATTTATACCGTAGTTCAATGTCCCGTGGTATGAACACAGGGTGATATTTTGGATCACACAAACGATATTTAATAATAAGATACGTGTCACACGACATCATCTAGTCAAAACTAAGCAGAACTTGTATTTTGAGTACGAGACAATGGATAAATAAACATATAGGTAATCATATTCTTTTTGTAAGCACACGGTTTCAAATTAAATAAAACACGTACACGAAAATCACGAAAAGTAAGACAAAATAACTATTTACCAGTAGCAGTGTTGCGAACAGGAAAACCGAAACTGAGAAAGCAAATTCGTCTAATCTTGCCACACATTGCAGGTAATAAGACAACCTTTTCAAATGTGGTAGAACAAAATAAATGTGAACAAGCTTTAATTTCGACGGAATTAATTGCTAACACATGTTCCTAATTAAGTTTATATTTTATGTTTAAGTTTTGATAATTATTGACTCTGCCAGGGATTACAAAAATTTTATTTATTTATGATATGTAGCTCCCGCCTAAGAAATAAGTCCTGTGTCACGGGGGACTTGACAAATATACAAACAACAAATGACTCGAAACACCAATTTGGATTATACAGCGTTGTCTCGTGTGGGAATCAAACCTACAATACTCGTCAAGTGTCAAACGGTGAGGCGGGCACTTAAGCCACTACGCCATCGTGCAGTCGAATTAATAATGTTTCAATACTTATTTTCGAATGAGTACATGATTTTATTGATCCATATAATTAAAATATTGTATTGATCCTTACTTAATCAGATTGTTCAGTCATCCGTCAACTCTAGCTAATTCTTCATACTAGAAAACAGTCCTTTCGCCGACAGAACTCTTGTGAAAGAAAAAGAGTGAAAAACCATCGCTTATAATCAGAATAGTGATCTATTTATCTTTGCTGACGGTGCTAATTAGTGTGTTACTGTTCACTGGGTTTATTTAAGGATATTTTTATTCGAACTGAATATTCACATCCATATCGTATTGGGAATTAAATGAAAATATATTCCCGTCATAATTAAGACGAGTATACTGTTTGTTATATAAAAGTCGCACCTCTGTGCCTCGCTCATATGAATTCATTTAAAACCATGCCCTCGAATGGGAATTCATGCTCATACTATTCTCGTAACAGGTCGCCCACATAGGGTTTATTTTTACCATGCTTTAAGAAGAAATTATCAAAACTCATCATTGATGCTAAGACGTCAATGTTTTGCCTAATAAAATCAGCATTATTACAACTAAATATATAATCACCGAAAACTCATATAGGCGTGGCAATAATGTCAGCCTGAACGTTCTCCGACGTAGAAAAATTATACTTTGTAAAAATCTGTATAATATTGTTAAATTTATTATTGTATAATATCTAATATTTTACCTGTTAATTTAAATGTATGTATACATACAGTTTATGTTTTAAGATTGTTTATGAATAATAAAGTAATAAATTCATATAAATTAATGTGTAATATTTACACGGTAGGCTGGGATCAACCCGAGTATTCTGATACACCTCCCTGGGCACATACGTAGAAAATCTCGCACTTTCCACACTTAACACAAACCGATGGCAAATAACAAAGTTGTGAACTTAATACTGGCTTATTACAACTGATAATTTGATGGTTAAACATATTTGATAATTTACACATAATCTTAATCGACAGTTACTAAAATATAGCAGACATAGCATACAGAGCAGAAATAGAGCAGAATATTCCATCAAAATATTCCGCATTCTGTTGGTAAATAACAAGACACTATGGTGCGAGATTACGATGATATTTCACTCAGTTAAACATTTATTTTCCAAGTCATCAAATTAAAAGAACGACCGTAGAAGACATCATGGAAAATCTTCTCGGAATTATGTCGGAAAGGCCGGGTGTCTAATGGCCTCAGGGATCTCTCGAAAAAGCAATGGTGCCCGCCGTCATCTAACAGATTTGAACAGATTATGATAATAATGGAAAGCTGTTTAAAATAATTACGTAGCTATCCGTCACAACAACGGCTTCTGTGAATTGTATGTCTGTTCATTCTTGCAACACATTTATATAAACATTTTTAAAGAATTAAAAGTTGGTAAATGGCTCAATCGCAACAGACTAAACAAACGCATGCATTGCCTTTTTTCATATGATACTAATGTGATCAACGCTCAAAATGTATACATAATATGCATATAACACACATCATACAAATCTACGAAAGTAGAAATATAACTTTTTACAGTATGTACGTAAAAATACATTTGCAAAAGTTGCGTTACTCGTTTTATTTAATAAATAATGCTTTCTGTAAACTATAAGCGGTTTGTTTGCTACATTTAAGATGTGTAAAGTTTATATGCAAATAAGCAAATTGCTCAATCATCTAAATATATAAAATTGCTTGGGCTGACTGATTCATCAACGCAGAGCCTAAACCACAGGGGCTAGAGACTTGAAATTTTGACAGTGGATGCATTTTATGACGTAAGCACTCACTAAGGAAGGATTTTTGGAAACTCTACCCCTAAAGGGGTGAAATAAGGGATGAACGGTTGTATGGAAATCCGTCATTTTTAAAGTTAACCACATGAAACTTCATATGTAAGTTTCTGGTAGGAAATAAATATACATTTATTTTAGAAATTTTGCAAATCAACCCTCTAAACGTGAGAAATAAGGGTAGAAAGTTTGTATGGGAGGTCAATCATTTTCAAAGATAGAAGCATGGAATTTTGGGTGCGAACTTCTGGTTAGAAATAAACAAACACGTGTTTAAGCGTTTTTGAATATCTACTTTGGAAAGGGGGAAATGGGGGTTGAAAGTTTATATGCGCGGTCGGTCATTTTTAATGTTAAGCATGCCATTTCATATACGAACTACTGGTTATAAATAAATACTAGCTTTTGCCCGTGGCTTCGCTCGCGTGTAACTATAAAATAAAGGATACATTTTCACAGAAGTATGAAATTTTATTTGTGGTTAGGAAAAGCATAGCACAGCTTTTTTTAATTTAAGATTGATTATTATTAAAAGGACCTTAGTGAATAACTGTTGTTTGTCTACAGAATTACTCCAGCACTTCTTTGTAAACGACGTTTGCAGTGGTTCCTTTTGGGGCTTAAATAACTAAGCTACTCGCAGAGCTCACTCTGGAGCAAGCTACATAAAACCGTTCATGTGAGAAACAGTCTTCACTTTAACAAATGCCGGCCATTTTTGATGACTAGCCTTGGGACTTATTGATTGTCATGGCGAAGCACACTTTAAGAGGGAACTGTATTCGTTTAAATTCGAAAGGATATTTTGATGGAATCAATGGTATCCTTGGTATGAAAACTACTTCTCCTCTACTATATATAATAACTGTTGCTTCTATGATGTTTTTGTGTAGAGCTTTAATTTTTAATCTAGTGCCATTGCACAATTTACGCGGATTGAGATTTCTCAATAGCATCACTGGAGCTCCGATTTTAAGGCTAAGTTTATGGTATGTGGCTATAATGTATACAACGTGTAACAGAAATAACGCACATCCTCAGACACCCCAATTAGAAAACCTTGTTATAATCATAATGCATGCATTGTATTTTTTTTTTATTAGCCTATACATTGTTTTTTATCGAAAGTATTAACTTGATTATAAGTAAAATGCGTGGTCACTACAAACCTGCGCACGCACACAATCACACGAAACGTTTGCTGTGGTAAACAAACGACAGCGAAATACGATACGGTCTATCATTTTTTAACATCGTTAATGGCTATTGTGACTATTTTAATTTTATGATAATAATCATACCTAGTTAGCATTATTGATACATTAGAAATTAAAGTAAAAGGATATCAACGAGAGAATTAAAGAAGAACGGCTTGTTTAAAGTTGTGAATCATAATTTTTTACAATAATAGAATAACCAAATGACTCACAGGCTTATTGTCACTTGTTCGGCGTCCTCTTTTTAAAATGCTGACATCAGGTGTCCACCACCTGGCTTAAATATTCCTTTAGTTCACACACACAATGTTTCTTTTCACTGTTTCAAAAGCAGCTGATATCTTATTTTAACTCCCCGGCACTTGTTGTCTCGTCACAATCAACTAGTGGTTTAATAGGTATGTCCCCATAAAGCAAAAGTCCAGGGACGTCAAGTCAGGCGACCTAGGAGGCTACTGGACAGGACCGCCGCGATCGATCGAGCGCTCGTTGTATTCGACTTCACGATGATCTCGAACGTTCTACGTAAAATACGCGGGGGCACCATCATGTTGATAATACACATTTTGTAAATAAACAAGTAAACTTGTTAAACATTTTTTTTCACTACACTCACAGAGAATCCAGGTAGATGACTAATTTTATTTATCTAAGCGCAACAATGGCCGCCCGACCGGCGCTGTACCTACCAGCGCGGGCGACCGACGCGACGGTGACAAGTGAGACACATTACGTCTCGCTCTTTCCCGCTGTTAATACGTAAGTGAAAGAAAGATGATAGATATTTTGGTGGTCAAATGTGTGTTATTGTTTTGTACCGACTGTTATGTTGTATTAATGTGTGCGTTCCTGTACGTGGAACCACTAAACACATGCATTTAAAAAGAAGCCGATCTACGTTGAATTAAGGTTTCTTTTCGTATATTTCGCCTTTTCAAAGCAATGAGTGACTATAATTTACGTAATTTAAATTATTTTAGGTTTAAAAAAAATGATATTAAAAATGTCAGAAATGGATTCAGTAGCCGATTCTGAACAAAGTACTTTCAGGATGTGCATTAAACTTGTTAAATGTTGTATATAATTATGTGGCTATAATGTACTTAAGGATTACTTTACATACTCAAAGCTAAACGAAGGCCTTTGATTATATAAACGTAGGAAAAGATTTAGCTTTAGTAATAATTATCTTAAGGTCTTTAGTTTATTTACAAATACGCAATTTGAAAATACGGCCATCAATGAAAGTTTTCGTCAAGTTGTCTTTTAAGTGAAATTTCATTTTATTATCACTATATTATAAATTCGAAAGTGTGTATGTATGTATGTTCCGTTTTGACGGTCAAATGGCTGAACCGATTTTGTTGAAATTTAATATAGAGATATATTGGACCATGAAGAAGGCAGCGATAGCCTATTGGAGATACCAACGGACTGCTATGCAGAGGGTATCGGGTTCGAATCCACGGCGCGCATCACTGACTTTTCGGAGTTATGTGCGTATTGAATTGATAATTATCGCTTGTCTCGTGCCCCGGAGAGCACGTTAAGCCGTGTCGGTCCCGGCTGTCATGAAGATCTTTGACAGTCGCTATATCAGTCAGTACCTCTAAAATAAACTGACAATAGTCTAAACCATGAAATATGTCTATCCCTTCGGGTTGCGGAGGTCAGACAGGCAGTCGCTCCATGGAAAAGTTAATATTCCGCCAAATCCGATTAGACTAGAAAGCGGACCCCAGGTTGAGACTGGGACAACGCTAGGTGCATGATGATAGGACCATGAAGATGGACATAGGCTACCATAAAGTGCAAAATTTAAACCAGGAGGGATTGTAGGGAGGATAGAAGTTTGTACGGCACAAATATTCTTCTTAAATTAAGAACACCGCAGAACATTTTTGGTAGATAATGGTAGATAAAATATGGTAGATAATGGATACTGGCTCAGTTACTTTGTACCCTGTTGAGTTTCTTAACGCTTAAGAATAATCAGGAGTGCTTTCACACAACTTGAGACTGAAAGTAGATTTGTGTTAACCCGAAGTCAACGCGCGCGAAGCCACGGGCAAAAGCTAGTAAAATATAAAGCTATTTAAGATGAATTTGTATGTATGAATGGTATTGGAATATAATTTTGCAAATGTAGGTACCTAAATAGTTATGAAAGGTTACAATTTCATAAACGTAAATAGTTCTTTTTTTTTATTACCTACTGATAGGTTAGCGTTTGACCATGATCTCACCTGATGTTAAGCGATGATATGGTCTAAGATAGAATACGCTTAACTAGAAGGTACCTATTCACTCGCGACTTTATAGTACCCAGGTTGTACTCATCAGGAAACACAGCCTCGGGTAAAGAATTCCGCACCTTGGTGGTATGCATAAGAAAGGAAGAAGCAAAGCGCTTCGTGCGTATAAGCGGGATATCCACCATGTAACAGTGACGCTGACTCGTTAGTCTGGTCGTCCAATGGAAGAAAGGGGAAGGAGGAATCAGATTGTGTAGTTCCTCTGCGTACTCACCAAAATGTATCCGATAGAATACCGATAGACTGGCGACACTACGGCGATGCTCCAGGCTTCGGAGTTCTGCGTCAACCAATTGGTCTTCTAGCTTTTCTCTCAATTGACTCCAATGTATCTAATTGATACTTGGCAGAACCATCCCAGAGGTGCGAACAGTACTCCATGCAGGACCGGACTTGTGCTTTATATAGATTGAGCAATTGTTCCGGCGTGAAGTACTGCCTCACCCTGTTGAAGATTCCCAGCTTTTTGCCAGCTAGTTGAGCTTTGGCCTCTATATAGGGCCAAAATTTAGGGTCGAGGTCAACGAGACACCAAGAAGCTCAAGATCGTCAGTTATCGGCACGGACAAATCTTGGAATGTCGGAACCAGGTCAAATTGGCTCCATTTTGCCGAGAATAGACACGCCTGGGTCTTCGAAGCATTGAGCTTGACAAGATTGGCATCACCCCAATCGGAGACCGCCTTTAAAGACAATTTCATCCGCTCGATCATTCCTTCCCTGAGTGATTGTATTTGCGCTCCACTGGCTCGAGCATTGGACATATATCTCTCTACCACCGTGCTATCGTTTGAATACCCAAAGGTACCGGGTTGCAACAGATCGTTGATATGCAGCAAAAATAGGGTTGCGGAGAGAACTGATCCCTGAGGGACTCCGGCATTGATTGCCAATTGATCCGACGAGCAGCCATCAACGACTACCCGAATAGATCGGTCCCTCAGGAAATCTGATATCCAAGTCCAGAGACCAGTGGGTAGGCCAAATGACGGAAGCTTGCTTATGAGACTATCGTGCCAGACCCTGTCAAAAGCCTTTGAGATATCGAGCGAAACAGTATTCATATAGCTTCACCGTATCTTTCGGTGGTCTCGCCCCACATGTGTGTGGCATACACTAGAAGGTCTCCAGTAGACCGATTCCGCCGAAAGCCGTATTGTCGGTCACTGTGAAGACTGTAAGTTTCTAGGTATGCCAGAAGCTTATTATTCAATACACGTTCCGTACTCTTACAGAGTATGGAAGTGACTGAAATGGGAAAAATGTTCTCTAGAATTATTTGTACCAAATAGGACTGAATGAGTACGCCTGAGTAGCAATGAGCTCACTGTTCGCAGAAAATTAACAGAAATACACTTGAAATATCCAAAGAACATTTACGAGACATCCTGCATTTATCTATCAAAAATGGTTGTACTGTGTGTCCGTTGAATGAATATCTTTTGTACCTTACGTCCCCCACGACACAGGATTTATTTTAAGTGCAGGAGTTTCCCTTTTAAACAAAGATATAAGTCATCGTTCTTAAGACTGCGTGAAAGACGTCACATATAATCTAATAGTTCTTCAGATCTGGCGTATCAATAAGCGTTCCAAAGAAACTTTTGAGATACCTATTGAATTAAAGTTACACACAGGGCAACCGACATAGGCCTCAATTATACAATACTGAGAATGTGCAGAAAATACAACAACGAGTGCGAACTGACTTCTATACATATTTAAAATGTTCCAGGTACATTAAAGGAGTGAGAACTACAACAGATTTAGGAAAACTATTCTAACCTCACCAACACCGCCGCCGTATCATCACAGGTGGTGTAATTTGTTAGTTCTTAGAGCTCCGTAAGTAACGAGAATCCGTAAGAATGCCATTGGAGCGGATACGGGACTTTGTTACCATGCCGCAGCCGTCCGTCAGTTTCTCTTAATTTAATTTTTCCTTCTCTAGATCGCCAAAATAGGCAACTATGCTAAGTAATGCAAAGTAATAATTATTGAACAGAATTTTGTATCATGTATTGTACCTATAATTAGTAAATTAAAGCATGTATGCTCCTAGACTACTTAAAAAATAAATAGCTATAGTATATAAAACAACAAAACCGGGGTGCAATTATAACGTAAAAAGACAATATCTACAATAACACTAACTAGGTTATAAAGAACGAAGTTATCGTTTCTTCGAAAACTAAAACAATGACCATGAAGCAAACTAGCGTCCGTCCTTCTACATTGCACTATACATGTTCAAACTAAATCATATTTACCCTTTCAAGGACTGTAAACACAGGCACATAATAGTCCGTGCCACGAGAACATAGACTTTTTGTAAACAAAGAATTTGTACTAAGTGACTTAGCGATAGTTCTGTCAAAAACAAATAATGACAAATCCAATGAGCGCAACGGTACATACATACGTGTCATTGGAAACTAATATGTCAATGAATCGGGTTTTTATCAATATTATGCGCTGTCAACAGGATCTTTTAATGTTTTGAAGTACTGACGCCTAGAATGTCAACATTCGGCGTTAGTTCATTGAAATGTTACATTCTTGGGCTTAACATGCATTTATCAGAGGACAAAATTATTTTTTTTTAGTTATCAAGAAGGAGTAAATGTAAACTAAAATACAAGTTTATAGGATCGCAACGCTCTTCCCGCTGCCGGCCTCTCGTAAAAGCGGGTGCAGAATAGCAGATGGCAAACTATTAGTCGCGCAGAAAATTATTTATACCTAAAAAAGAAATTGCATTTTCTGACTAACGTAAATTTTTATGCAATGTACTAGCTAATTATAGTAGTAGTACCTAATATTATTCATTGTTGGTCAATAATTTAATATTTTAGGATAGATAGTACTTTGAGCAAATGATTTACTGTCTATGATAAAAAAAAACATGTCAATAATAGAGTAACATGTGTGTACTCTATCTTAGAGATCTCTCAGAATAAATTACGTGTAAAACGACAAAATAATCGGCAAATTTATGAATATTCGACCATTCAAACACAAAATCAAATATTTTAATTTCAGTAAAATTTAACAATATAAATTTAAAAACATAGTGGCATAATTATTAGGCTTTGAAAAAAAAGGCTGTTTCAAAAGTATAAAATCTAATACACAACTGTTTGAAAAAAGGTTGTGAAGCCCTGAATGTTTGTTGACAAAAAGTCTATCTTCTCGTGGCACCAACTATAAGAAGTTTTATTGTTATGACGTCTTTAGACGTCAACTGTCCTTCAAAGTGTTTTTTTTTTGTTTGTCATTATTACTTATAGGCTAGCGTTTGACCATGATCTCACCTGATGTTAAGCGATGATATGGTCTAAGATGGAGCACGCTTACCTAGAAGGTACCCATTCACTCGCGACTTGAAAACACCCAGGTTGTACTAGTCAGGAAACACAGACTCTGGTAAAGAGTTCCACTCCTTGGCGGTACGCATAAGAAAGGAAGAAGCAAAGCGCTTCGTGCGTATAAGCGGGATATCCACCATGTAATGGTGACGCTGGCTCGTCTGGTCGTCCGATGGAAGAAAGGGGATGGAGGAATCAAATTGTGTAGTTCCTCTGCGCACTCTCCAAAATGTATCCGACAGAATACCGATAGACTGGCGACACTACGGCGATGCTCCAGGCTTTGGAGTCCTGCGTCAACAAATTGGTCATCGCCGATGATTCTTCTAGCTTTTCTCTCAATTAACTCCAATGTATCTAATTGATACTTGTCAGAACCATCCCAGAGGTGCGAACAGTACTCCATGCAGGACCGGACTTGTGCTTTAAATAGATTGAGCAATTTGTTATTAACATCAACAGACCGAGTGACTCCATATTTATAACATTAATATGGATACACATCTGCCAAAAGTAATTATAAGATTGGACACTATATTAAGTACTTCAGACAGATGAGTATTAATAAGTTAATTGCGTGTGCGGTGGTCCACAGACTGTGTCCAACGCGTAGTACATTGTTGGCACTAGCACATTAACCCGTCAGACCCAGGTAAAGTAAGGTACATAAATAAAACAGACCCGTTGCTGTTGCTGAAAAAGTAGAGACTATAAAGCCTAGCCTAGCTATATAACCTAGCTAGGATGCCAGTTGCGATCCGTAACACAATAATTAATGTTGCTATGCCTGTATTTTGTAATCCTATTGTTTTGTTTTTTTTATATATGTATGTGTGTCAATAAAGATTTATTATTATAATTATTATTTCTAATACAAATCAACAAGAAACAATAGATCAATGTCTAAAAATCGAGGCCAAGTGGCCCAAAGTTTGGCCAATTGGCTCAGTAAATATTTGTTCCATGTTTACAATTTGAAGGCTTGCGACACGATCAATCAATGTTGGTACGAACACAGACATCGCGCAACCGACGCTACAAGTTAAACGTAATTGAATTCATAATTGAATCGCTTACCAAAACAGCTTAATTCCTTACAATAATACGAGATGGCAATGCAAACGTATTGGAGGTATTAATTGCTAAATTAATTCAACATGGCTCTTATTACATATTGGGAATTAAAAAGGCAACATGACATATTTTTACCTGGGAAGGGCTAAGTAATAGTGTATTACACTTTGTAAATTGAATGAGCTGATCACTGAAAAAGACTCACTGGGAAACTAGAAAAAATACTTTCGTTATTAGTTCCCAAATATGTCTGAGACGAGCGATAGTACAACTCATAGAGAGAACGAAAGAGTAAAAATAAAAAAATACAGCCTCAACTTTGTTTAAATATTAGGAGTTCTATTAATTGTTTCCTGAAGATTTAATTTCTTAAACTTTCTTCTCGTAACGCCTCTTCTTTTTATACTCACAAATATTTACAAAATGACAGATTTTGCTTGTTCCGTTTCTGTTACAGTGTTGATGTTAATGGAAAATGTTTATCATTCTTACGAAATTATCTTTTAATTTTCTCATTCCCAAACATACAATGATTAAACACGTTATCTCCGGACATACTACAAACACATTCATAAGCCAGCACAACAAGGATTTGTTTGTTGGGGTACACAACGTAGAGAACGATAAGTATTCACTGGATGTCTAGAAATAAAAAATTAAGACTAGGAAACAAAAGGAATAGTAAGAGAATATCAGTCGTTTGCTTTCACTCGCCACTCATAACAAAAATAAACACGAGTAAATGAAATACTCGGACTTGCGATGAGCTTCCAAGTGCTACAGTTGAACAGAATACTAAAAAGCAAAAACATAATATTTCTTTTCGTAATAGTTATTTTTAAGCGTAGCTTCAGGCGTAAAAAGGGCTTCTATTTTGACATTCCGTATACGTATTCAAAGAGACCCTTTAGTATTGTGAAGTTTGACAAATGAGGTGCTTGGAAATTAATTGACCCATGTTATTTAGGGTGTGTGTTTTATCAACAAGCTTTGGTTTTGGAGGAAAATACCTATTATTTAAACGACATATAATGTAACGTTGCTTCAATGTACCATAACATAACTGTACGACTTTTATCCCCGAAGGGGTAGGCAGAGGTGTATACACACGCAGCATCTCTACACGTGTACCCTTGGCATTAGCAAGTTCTAAAAACAGTTAACCCCTCGCACAGGAGTAAGCAAGGCATATTTGTTAAACACAAAAGTATCGGTGAGTCAGATCTTGCCTCATATGTAAACTTTTTAAAATAAGCATTTGATTTCTGAATTGAATTATAGGCGGCAGACTCGTCTACATAGCAGCAACAAAAGTGCCGAAATCGGTAGTAATTTACCCAGACTCTTCAAACTAGCTTTGTTTTTGTAGAGGATGAATTCACGATAATAGTGAAATAAGTACAACATAGTGATCGACTCGACAACCCCTTCTAGTTATAGACTGATTAAGCATAGGCTTGGTGATTTTATGTATAAGAAAACCTTTTATAGAGCCAATCCGCTCTAACATCCAGCAACAAATAAACAGAAGATTGAAAAATACGTGCGAACTCCAAACAACAATTGGTAAATCACTCACATTGTCCCTTATGAGGATCGAAATCAAAGTATCCGACACAGCGCAGACGTTACGTTACTCTCATCTTGTGCAGTCTATTTCGTCTACGAGTCACCGTAATATTGCTGAAGCTAATATGAGACTATCCAGACACAGTTGTGTTTAACACGTTCAAGACGGGGCCCGATTATGGTTACCTATTAGGTGGGCCGGCATAGGGTTTACAAGACCTGTTGGTGAACTTCAGTCATGGCCGGCATCAGGTTGAAAGGACCTGTTACACCTTTTGACATTAAATTCAAATATGTCATCCAGTTGAAGACTTTCTTAAATATTTTTTCCTGTAATGCATTGTTATTGAATCACTGCATAACAATATTAAACCCGTTTTTGAAAAAATAATAATTAAAGGGGGTTAAATTAGTTGTAAAATTATAGGATCTTATACATCTGATCCCGGCACTAGTGTATATGATTGCTAGTGATGTCAAATGAAACGACTATATATTTGACAAAAAAATCAATTTATTTTCACCTCAAAAACAGTATGCGCTTCATTATAACAGTCATGACAATATGTTTTTGCACATTGGGCACAATGAGTCATCACTTTTTTAACTTAGCATCCTTCTAGAACGTTTCATTTTGCACTTACACTTTAATTACAGGGCTAATTAGGAACGAACGCAAATAGAATATCGCAACGTCTAATTAATATGCACATCACTAATTAACTGACCTGTCACCAAGGGCCGGCTATCGGGTTATCAGGCATCGGGTCTTTTAGATCCGATATCCGTCCTGCAAGGACAAACTTTCTTTGCAGGCCGTATCAGGTCTTCAAGATCCGATACAATATTTTTCCTTTTATTGGTACTATTTGGCGACAGAATACCAGTCAATATATCTGTCACACGCTCACTACAAAAAATCCTAAAGAAAACTACCCAGGCCTATGCGATAGCAATAGAAATCTCTCTCCGGCCCGCGCAAATAGTTCACTTCAGATGTTTTCGACCCGATGCCGTCCTGAACGTGTTAATAGCTGTGGTCAGGGCGTCTGCCATTATTTTTCTCGACTTCTTGAACGAACTTTATGCCATATTAAGCAGTCTTCATTGGCTAGATATAGTGACACAATAATATCAACGTTTACTTTATTTTTGAACCATAACAACTAAATCCAAAGTGATCGAATACTACGTTGTGTAACTAGTCTAAGCTAGGTTTAAGTATCAGTATATTAACAGACACGTGTATAAAAAATATATACTTATATAAAATGCCATTCTAATTATATATATGAGCAATAGACTGTTTTAACAACCATTCAAAGGAGATGGATTCTTATTATTTAATTAAGAGTATTACTTATACTTTTTCTCAACATCCGCGAATGAATTAAACAGCATAACTGCTTTACCAATCATTCTGCTACCGGCTGAGCTGAACTATAATATAAGTAGCTTGGAAGCTATGCATATAAACTCTAGGCAGACGATATCGCTGAACATTACAATGTTGTACTACTGAATCAATTTCATTACAATTGATTTGCCAGTAAAACAAATCCGATCTCACTTTATGTCTTCCTAAAAGAAATCAATATCGAGGAAACTTGAGGGGAGCGCGTAAAAGCATGTCTAGATTAATGGTAAACATTAATTTTAGTACCTACGTACACCTTTCCTTTCGCCGGATTTTATTAGCTACAAGAAAATGTCACTTCGTTAAGATAATCCTGGAAATCGGCTAGTTGAGAGCTCGAGTTTACAGCATTTGACCTGCGTAGATTTGTTGTACATGTTCGTTTAAAATCTCTGATTTTTATTCAGCTGAACGGGGAACTGCTGCGTACTATAGTGTAGAGTTCACTGCTACTGAATTATTGTAAACATGTAAAGTAACCAACTACAATATTTCTTATATTGTGAAACAAATAACATAGACGGTATAAAGCAACACTTAAACTTAAAAAATAATGTGCATTGATCAATAAAGAGCATTTTTTATTTCGTTTCTCGAAAATTGTCAGGCTCACTGAAGATACTGTCAACAACATATGCCTTGCTTTTTTTTAACTAACCGTCGAAATAAACATTTCGTAAATTGTTCCTTAGAACCATCGCGATCAGGGTGGCGAACCTTTCAAAAGAAAAGCCCGCTTCATAACCGGTGTATTCGTTTAGGTACCACATACGACGATACGTGAAACTAACAACAACCACATTGTTAAGTCCGGCGATAAGATAGGAAAAAATAGACCTACAGTCTACACACGCTATTATTTTCAAATTTTAAAATTCTTCCAGCTGACTACCAAAACATCGTGACTATCTTCGATCAATCCTACCTTGCACAATGGTAGGTACTAATAAATATAGCATTAAAGTCGAAGGTGCCCTTAAAAGAACTTTTTAAGTCATCAATCATGCTTTCGCCATTCCTAAGACCTGAAACTTTTTAAAACCGAAGTGCATTTCTCTAGTTTATGTCATTGTCAATATATTCAGTGCATATTTTAGGCTACATATTTTATGCCAGTGATAGCCTAGTAGTTATCCAAACAGACAGCATGCGAAGAGTATCGGGGTCAATCCCGCGACACGCGCACCTCTATATTTTCGATTTTATGAGAGTATCAAATTATTTATTATATTGGTTTCTCATGCCTCGAAGAGTACGTTAACCCGTTGGCCTTGGCTGTCATGAATATCTATGACAGTCGTTATAGAGAGTCTCAGTAGCTTCGAATATGAAATTCGAATTTAAACTACCTTATTTTCTTATACTTTACCGTGCTCTATATTTTATTGCTAGCAATAAGCTAGCAAGACACAAGAAAAAGCTTTGACAAAACTTTTACCACAACAACTTTTTAACTCTAGAGTGCATTTTTGAAGAAAACCTTTAAACTTTTTGCTTGGTGATTCTATTTCTTCTCTCGAGCAAATTTTCTAAAGTAATAAAACTACGAGCTATATAAATGCAGCCGTAGCCCGTGGAGAAATAATTCAGAATTTTTTTCTAACGCAGGACTTATGCACTTTTATTCAAGACGCAAATTGAAAGGAATAATCACCAATACTAAAATTAAGTGTGATTTCGTGTTGATATGTAACTTTGTAAATGAAATGAATGAAGCAAATGACGTATTCAAAATTGTGTAAGTTTTGGGCATACATATATTAAAAATGCTATTCATGTTAAACATGTAGTAACTGTTACTAAACTTAAAAATATAAGTAAAATATAGCATAGGGTTCCCACCAGGGTGCATAGGGTCTCACCAAGAACTTAGGGTCCCAAACCAACCTTACCTGCAAGTGGTGCATCTGCCGATCAACGGACAAGGCTCTGGCAAACAAAATGTCCCAATAAGCGGCAATAGGCTCGCCACCTATTACGTGGGATCAAAACACTGGCGAAAAGTGGGCGTTTAATATGCCTCTGCCAACCCCTTCGGGGAAACAGGCGTGAGTCTATGTATGTATGTATGTATATGGTATGGCAGTGTTATATGGCTTGGGGTCAAAGCACACATATCAACTAAGAAAGGGTTAAACACCCATCGCCTATCGGTGATTCATCAAACGGCATCAGCTTAACGTTTGTAAGCACATAACCAAAGCGAATCAGCAGTTTAAATGCGGCAACTAGGCTATGGCTCGGTGACGCTGCGCTTAAGGCTCATCAATCGCTGGTTGACCTGACTGACAATCTGAGGCAAACCTTGAGAACGGAACTGTTAGAAACTTACGGTAACACAAAAATACGTAACTATAACGCTTTTTGTGTCTTTGGTTACATAAATCACGAGCTCATCTTAAGCCTCTGGGGAGTATGTGTGGGACTCTCCCCTACAAACTTACCCATTAAACCGCCGCTACTATGTGAATCAAGTTTAGCATACCTTGCCGCGTTCTCGCTACATAATAAAACGTATTGTTTTATCTCGATAACACACATCAAAATTGAATTGAATCGAAAACACTAATGATTTACGCGCCAAAGATTTATCTATTTTTTATTTTGTTAATGCTGCAGCGAACTATCAGCTTTTAATTGAGTAATAAGTTTTATTGAAAATATCTATGACTCTACGGTTACCCTCACAGGCAAATGCTTTCCAATTATAACATGAATTTTAATAAATTGGTTCTCTTAATTCAATAGCTGAATAATTTAGTTCAGCAAACTTAGCAGTTTTTATTCAAATTATGTTTAAATATATGACAATTAAAAATTAAAATCATGTTTAATTGCTATTTTGAAAACATTCAAGGATTTAATAAATTTGAATGAAAATTTAATTATTTTGGTTTAGAACTTTTCTTTATACGTTCTTTATACGTAGAGTTTTAGTGGCCTGGAATTATGTCAATTTAGCAACTATGAGTAGCAACTTCTTACTTAGTCGCAATATGTGTTAATGAAAAGCGTAGTAAACTTATATCGTCATGACTGAACTAAGTGACTCGAGCCATATTTAGTAAAAACTTGATAACTTCTATTTTCGGCACACGTAGCACTACATAAACCTTCCAATAATATATTTTTTCCGTAATCGTAAACAAGTGGAATACAAAACGGGATCGTTACAACAGACGTATTCACTCTATATATCTCATTGGCATACGGCTGGCTGAGGTCAACCAGCCACCCCCGCTCGAACAATTTGTCTTCAGACAAGTGGAGGAAGCTCACGACGGGTACAAATGGCAGATTACTTGGAGTTTACTAGATAACCACCGTAGACAAATGTCGTATCCACTCGCACAGACTCCGCAGTAATAAATGCAACTTTGAAAGGGATATTATGCAAGAATCCATCACCCAGACAATGACGGACAGATTCTAATGCGTTTTAAACTACTGAGATGTGGATCCAACTGAAGGGGACTTGAAAACATTGATTTATTTAAGTTTGCACTTGGATTTCTGGACGGGTAATTCATCATTAGTGTTTATGTGCCGGCGGTAATGTACTTCGAGCAGGTTTATTTTAGTTTAACTACGGTATGTGTGATCCGTGACAGTGTCAAAGTCGATGGGAAAACAAAGTTGAACAACATTTTTATTCTACCGCCACTCAATATGAAAATGATAATGTCTAGTCACCTTATCAGGGTTTAACAATTAATTTATTTTAAAATAAAAAGCCATCATTGTGGCCCAACCGAGATCATAATTAATTTACTCCTTCCTTGTCTTAAGATACTAATTATACTAATATTTATGTAACAGATCTGAAGCGCGTTATTATTCTAAAATGAATTTAAAACACACACCGCGATAGTTTAAACGAAGATATTTATTTCATCAAAATTATGTAAATAATAATTATATTTCTGTTTAAGAGGCATATTCAGCCGCATTTGCATATCAATTGCTCATACCAAAACTCATGAGATGTAATAGGGGTTTCCACTGCTGGGTCAACTCTCAGCACCTTGTTCCCTAAATAAGGATTTGTTTATTTGTTTCCTCTGAAACCTTATACATATAGAAGGATGGACAAATCCGTTTTTTAAACTGCATTGTTGGAATTGATCGCTAATATCTATTAGTACTTAGCTGGTATCGGTAAAAAAGGCAACGTAAGTGGTATGGAGGGTCAGAAATGACCCCAGTATAGAAATTAAAGGAAAAATCCGGTAAATTCAAAATGTTTGTTATATTTATGAAAATAGTACTTATATTGTAAACATTAGTTAATTTTTCGGCAAATATTAACAAGAGATCACGTTTTTATTTTAAAAAAAACGAACACCTACTTATTTTCTTAGACTTAACTTTAGGTATTATTATTTATATAAAAATTAAAAAACAACATAATAAAATATCTTGCGATCGTTTTCTCATATAATAAAATTATAGTTATAGTTGGTCGTGGGTTTTCCGCACTTAGCCACTTATATGGGCCATTGTGCGTAAGTGGCGACTTGATTGACGCCGACTACTCATACCACCTTAGCTCCTTCCAGAAAGCCATTAGTTGGCTGGTGTCGTTCAAAGCCTCACACATGGTTCTGGAGTTGTTCAGCAGCTTTGCTCGTTGATCGCTCACACTTGTGCAGTGCAGAATGACGTTTCCATGCAGCCCCTGCACAGTGGGCTGTCCGTAACGCCTATGTTGAATAGGTGCTTTTTGAGTGGACAGTGGCCGGTTATTATGCCCGTCAGATGCTTAAGAGTTTTTCTATTAGAATGCAGCAGCTTGTGCGAGAGTCGCTTGTTCAAGCAGGGGATAGCATTTTTTGTTTGTTTGCATTCTTTTAAGTCTGCTTCTATGTCTGCCCACTGTTTTTCGTGTTCATGTGCGGTTCTCTCGCGTAGCCACGTTTTGAGTTGGCTTGCTGGTATTGGTACAATCGGCTCGGGTCCCATTATCATTGTGTCCGATCCTTGCCGTGCCAGTTGGTCTGCGGCGTCATTGCCTGCGGAGTTGCTGTGGCCTTTAATCCATTGCAGCGTAACCCGATTCTTCTCTGTAATCTTTTGCAGCTCTAGGTGGCATTCCATGATGAGGCCGCTGTTAAAGCAGCTGCTGCCGAGAGCTTGTAGTACAGAGACACTGTCCGTGATAATGCGTATAGACAGGTCACTTACGTTCCTAGACGCGATTGCTGTTGCGGTTCTTGTTATCCCAACACACTCAGCTTGGAATATGGTGTTAAGAGTGCCAAGGGATGTTGAGATGTTGATATTTAAGTCATGGGAGAATACGCCCGCACCTGTCCCATACTTCGTTTTTGAGCCGTCTGTGTATACTCTGACTTCGTGTATACCAGCGCTGTCTTTGTGTTCCTCCTGCAATTGGATGCGATATTTTTTGTCAAAGACAAAAGTTTTAGGGATGAGATCGCAAGCGGCCTCTAGCATCGGGATCTCTTTGGTTAAGGTCCCTTATATAATTAAATTAACAAAAATCAGGAACTTCCTTTATAATCAGTTTAATAAAAAAAATGACAACTTAAATTAAAACAAAAAAAAAAACTAAAAAAAATTTCTAAGAACAAACAAAATTCTTTTTAACATTTTGTGCAAGTGACCGATATGGTAGTGTGTTCTTTACATATGTAATGCAGGTACTTTATGCATTTTTGGAGCACTTGATATCCTTTTTCCGGTCACACAAATAGCACCTGCCTTTTTTTCCGGAAGTCACATTAGAGCCAGAAGCAGTGGCCTGCGGTTGTTCTTCGACCCTTATGTCATCCTCTCGACGTTCTTTCAAAAAACTTTCTATTCTTTGTTTTAGATCTTCTGAAAAATAATCCTATTTTCTATCTTGAACAAATGGTAATACTAAAGCCATTGCAATATTTTTTATGTATCTATTTCTCATCAGGCGCTTCTCCGGATTTGCGGCTTTCCACAAAACATAGCCATTTGCCATCGAAATGTTCAAGATAGCTGAAAATATGACACACGGCCAACGTTGGGTTCTTCTGGCAACAGAGTAATTAGCACATTTTTGATCTAGAGCGTCCACTCCCCCTTTGGTGCTATTGTAGAACATTATAATCTCAGGTTTTCCGGTAGTTGCATCTATAGATTGATCATGATGCATTGTAGAAATCATAACGACGCTTTTATTTCTTTTCGGAACATAGGATGCCATCGTTTTATCGTTGGTAAATCCAAACTAAGATGAGCCTTCTGCACGTGTTTTATGCGGTAAAAATTGAGGTGGCACCTGTTTATTTTTACGCGTAGTTCCCACACACGTCAATCCATATTCTTTTACTACGGCATTCAATATTCGATCTATAGATAGATCTGTAGATTTTAGATTCGTTTTTGATATAAGCACCATACAAAATATGTCAAACACGAATCTCAAATCTCAAAATCCATGTATATATCGAATATTGAAAATGGCCGTTAGTTTGTCCACCAGTTCGATAGAAGAGAACCAATTATCACCTGTAACGTTTCTATTAGTCCTCACTACAGGTTCCCCCAATTTCAAAACGGTTTTAGTAGGCACTGAAAGATCGCCTCTTCTGTTAGTTTCCATTTTTTCCAATATAGATAAATGCATTATACAAATAGTGAGTTTTAGCGTCGCATAAACACATAACTTTTATGCCATATCTAGCAGGTTTCGACTTCATATAAACTCTAAAAAGACATCTTCCTCGAAATGGGCATAGCATTTTATCCACAGTCAAATACTCTGAACAGCTGTAATGTCGCTGACAGTTTCCAATAAATTTATCAAATATTTTCGTTATAAGTGCAGCTCTGTCAGTCTCCTTTCTTATGACTCTTGTTTCAACATCGTCAAACCGTAAAGCTGATAAAAGGAAAAGAAATCGTTTAAGACTCATAGTGACTCTAAAAACGTCACAACCTGTACCATCTGTAGCTCACAAACTTTCAACATCCTCGTGTCCAGACTTGAAAACTCCAGCAAGCAACAGAATTCCCAAAAACGCTTTCATTTCTAACAAACATACATGGTTGGTATGCTCACCCTGGCTATTATGTTTGTGAGTAAACTCTGTAATTTTTTGGTTTGTACAAAGACAAATAATTTCTATAAGATCATCAGGAAACAATAATTGCCAGGATTCGATCTTAGACATATTCATTTTGTCTTTAGCTGGTCCTGCGAGGCCGGGAAGATGTGTAATGATGTTATGTTGTCTTACGCGCAATGAACTAGGTGGATTTATAGACCATTTGAATCTATTTTTACCTCTGTAAAAGCCGGAAGTTTCCGGGATTTCCTCATCATCTTGTTCTTCACTGCCTGGACTCGAAAAATTGGATTCCTCAGCTATTACACTGTCTTCAAAACAGCTAAGTATTTCAGTTTCATCGCAGTCACTGATCATTTCTTGGTCACAGGCAGCTGTTGCGGCATCACGAGTAATTTCGGAGTCAGATTCTTGGTCTTCTTCTTCTAAAAGATGTGCGATTTCATCATTACGTAGATAACCCGTCATTTCGATGATTGAGTCCTAAAAAATAATAAAATGTTACATAACAACTCATATAATAAAATACACACTTTTGGTATCGGAGTCAATTCTGACCCCATCAATGTACATACCTCGGTTCCTAGTAGCAGGTAAATGATGCGCGTCCGTCACCCGTCGCACCCCGCACCTAATGAGATTACCTTGATGCGCGTGAATGTAGGGACATAAACTGAAAAGTTATGGTTGTAAATATGAGCGTGTGGGGTAAATTTTGACCCCAATACCAGTTAAGGGTAGTGTTATTGGATTTTTCTGTCACGAAATTCTCAGTAGCAGCACGGAGTCTGGAAATGTGCCCGGTACGGCAATAGGCTCGCCCCTTATTACGTGGGACTAAAGTATATCTGGCGAAAAGTGGGTTTAGAAATATACCTCTGCCTACCTCTTCGGAGTTATAGGCGTGAGACTATGTATGTATGTATGTAAACAAAATTATTGCTTATCATCTGTCTCTAATATACCTTAAAACAAATGTTAACACTAGAGAGCTCGCGTGGGTGACATATGTCCCCCAGGGTGTAAAAATGTAAAATAACTTTTGAACGAAACGCGCCTCAGTGTAGCCCTCTCAGGTACGCCATCACTGCAGGGTGCATTCACGTCTACGCACTGCGTTTATAAAGTATATGGGTGACGCATGTCACCCACGCGAGCATTCGAGGAAGTTTTAGAAAAAGTCTATTTGCGATTGAAAATCAATTATACCCCCATGTAAGTTATTTGTTACATTTTTATTTTACATGTTTAATGATCAATAAATTGTAATTGGCGAATTGTTTGTGTATTTACGTAAATATTATTGTTTTATAACTACCGAGTGATAAAATACACATATTGTCTTAGGTTACAATGGCGTCAACGTCGAGAGATTTGACTACAAGTAGATGGTTGGAGGAAGATGAAGGAGAGGATAGTGGTTCCGAAGAACGAACAACTCCAATTGGTTCGTTTCAAGTTTCTGACACGGAACAAGACAGTGATAATGTATCTGACGACGACGAAAATGTGCCTTTGTCACAGTTATGTGTTTATGAATCTCGCAATGGGACCAAATGGAGTAAGTTTTCACCAGCTACAACTAAAACCAGGGTCCATAACATTATGACGAGTCCTTCAGGTCCAAAAGGTATTGCTAGAGATGTTTCAACTGCTATCCAGTCTTATTTGCAAGAGGTCGGGTACGAATTGGTGAGACCGCACATTATAAAACGTATTTCCCAAGAAAGAATACCAAGGGCTGTAAAATTGAAATCCAGGTTACTTTTGGGGCTGCCCGAGAACCCACAAGTACAAAACTCGCCAATACGAAGTGGAAAAGGACGGTCTGACTTCTGCAGTGGAAGAAGAGATCGGACCACATGCAAAACCTGTAGTAAATGTAATAGGCGTGTTTGTCCGAATCACCAAATCATAGTGTGCCCTACCTGTGATGAAATCTCTACTGAATTGGTATAACCCATTTCTAAACTTTATTATAAGATGATTTATTTACCAAATTAAGGTTTTGAAAATAATTAAAGACTGACTAATCACGATAAGTCAAAATTGTGTTATTTTTTATAGGAGTTTAATTTTTGTTCATAATTAAATTTAACTTAAGCAATAGTTAAGTTTTCTTAAAGTATTTAGTAAGAAATAAAGTTGATTAGTAACATTTAAACTTATTTAATTTCATCAAATTAGAATAGTAAGAAAAAATCCCATATTTTAATGGGTGACATATGTCCCCCGCGCGAGCTTTCTAGGAAAATTTTTGACGCGAGCCCTCTAGTGTTAAATATTGTCTTGTGTTGGTGTCAGCTGGCGGGTGGTGCAGAGATGTGTTTTTTGCACCGGCTATATAAGTTATTTAATTTTTTTAGTATATTATTAGTATATTATTAATTTTATTGTTATATATATTTTATACACTTGAAATATTTTTATGGCATCTGATGATGAGTCATCTTTCCACTCGGCAAATAATTCCTCTAATTTGTCTGACGACGACAGTTTTTGTTCGGTGACAGGCACACTTGGCGATTTTATTCGTGGAACTTTTAGTCTTCAACATCGTAATTCGTTAAATGTTTGCCACATTAACGCTCAAAGTCTGCCAAGTCATTACAGTGATACTGTCCCCCTAATGTCGATTATTTCACCGATTTGGAATTGGTTCTAGAATCTTTAGGGTCTGAGTACGAGCATCATATCATCATGGGTGATTTAAATACCGATCTCCTGCTCCCAAACTCCCATCGTTCCCGAAAACTCCACTCCATTGTCCAATCTGTTGGTCTTCACATTTTACCTCTGAATGCAACTCATCATAATACCAACAGTGAAGACACATGGTTGGATTTGATTCTCACCTCGGCTCCTTCCCTCGTTTCCTCTCACGGTCAATATCCTGCTCCTGGTTTCTCCCATCATGACCTGATCTACATTTCCTATGTCCTCAAGCCTCCTAAACCCCAACCCAAAGTACTGTACAGGCGTTGCTTTGCACGTATGAACACCGATAATCTGCATGCGGATGCGTCAAAAATTGATTGGGTACCTCTAGAGGTAGCTGCCACAGTTGATGTGAAATTGAAAGTGTTCAACGATATCGTAATCAACTTATACGATGTTCATGCCCCAGTAAGGCGAATCAAATTGAAACGACCGCCCGCACCCTCGTTGACACGTGGGATTCAGAGGGCGATGAGGCGCAGAGACCGAGCTTTTCGTAAGTTCAAGCGGGATCGCTGCGATGAAAATTGGGTTCTCTACAAAGTTGCTAGGAATCGTTGTAATCAAATGATACGAAATGCTAAACGAAGCCACATTTTCAGCAACATTGCCTCCTCTTCCCCTACCAATATCTGGAAGTTCCTAAGGACTCTGGGTATCGGTAGGGTTAGCCGTGTGGATCCGCCGCCGGCGCTTAGTCTTGACGATATCAACACTTATTTTGTCTCCACTCCAATGTTTGATCGACAGACTATGAGTCGAACGGTGGACTACATAGATAGCTTAGCTCGACCAAACATAAATCCTTTTCGCTTTTCTCCAGTTGCTGAGGCTGAGATCAAAAAGATTATCCTTTCAATCAAATCTAAAGCGGTTGGTTGCGATGAAGTCAGCCGCTTTATGATTATCACCATCTTGGACCACCTCCTTCCTGCTATTACCCACATAATTAACCATTCCCTTGACTCTGGGCAATTCCCTGAAATTTGGCGTAAAGCATATGTTCGGCCACTGCCCAAAGTCACTAATCCTGTCACTCCTAGTCACTTCCGGCCCATTTCCATCCTCCCTTTCCTATCCAAAGTCCTTGAGGCCTGTGTTCATAAGCAGCTGTCCCAGTTTGTGTATGAACACAATGTGCTCAGTCCCTACCAGTCCGGCTTTAGACCTGGGCATAGCACAGTCTCAGCTATGCTCAAAGTGACTGGCGATGTGAGGGCGGGTGTGGAGGACACTAGGATCACTGTGCTGGTCCTGGTTGACTTCTCAAACGCCTTCAACACCGTCAGTCACGATATCCTACTATCCATCCTATCCTATCTTATGATCTCCTCCGAAGCACTGGAATGGTTCTCTTCATATCTTCGTGGACGTCAGCAGTCCGTCAGAGTCGATGAGGCTTCATCGAGTTGGTGAGACCTTGAGGCTGGTGTTCCACAAGGTGGCATACTTTCTCCTCTTTTATTTTCTCTGTTTATAAATCTCATTACCCTTGATCTTCAGTGTTCGTATCATTTGTACGCCGATGACCTACAACTTTACTCGCAGGCTAAAATTGAGGATCTGCCATATGTAATCGATGATGTGAACCGGGACTTGGCAAGAATTCGGGACTGGTCCGAGAGGTACGGCTTAAGCGTCAATCCTGTGAAATGCCAAGCTATCATCATTGGAAGCTCTAGAAATATAAACAGGCTGGACTTGGCATCGCTTCCACCGGTAATATTTAATGGAACCAATATACCTCTGAGTCCTTCCGTAAAAGATCTCGGTTTACACATCGACGCTACACTTAGCTGGCAACCCCAGATTACAAGCGTTTGCCAAAAGGTTACCGGTGTCCTGTGTTCTCTCTATCGCCTGAAGAATTTCCTTCCTGTCAAGACAAAGACAATGCTTGTGCAGACCTTGGTTTTTCCTATAATCGACTATGGTGATGTGTGTTATCTCGACCTGAATGCAGATCTACCCAATAAACTTGACCGACTTCTCAACAATTGCATTCGGTTCATTTTCAATCTCCGTAAATATGACCACGTGTCCTCATATCGTAAACAGCTGTCATGGTTACCTATACGTCAGCGTCATAATATGCGCGCGTTGACTACTCTTTTCACTTTTCTTCATTCATCTTATAGCCCCAGCTACCTAGCTCCTTACTTTCAATACCGCTGCTCTAACCATGACAGAAATCTTCGGTCTTCTAATAATTCTCTTCTTTCGTGTCCTTCTCACAGCTCAAGCCTTGTACATTCTTCTTTCATTGTACAATCAGTACTTCTCTGGAACGCGCTCCCTCGCGAGATTAGGATGGCGACGAATCGTTTCACGTTTAGGGCTAAGGTGCGCGAATATTACATCAAACTGTCACTTGAAAGACCATAAAATCATCATCTCTTACATTTGTTACACTGTGTATTAAATATACGTATGTATATGTATATATTCATTTTATATAGTATTTATAGGTATGTATTATTTATATATGTATGTATAATCATAATATATGTATATATATATATATATATATATATATATATATAGTTTAAAAAGTAGTATAATGTTGGATTATAGTTTAATTATTTCAATCTTTGTAGTTTATACACCTGCCACAATCATCTCTGCACCACCCTAAGGTTGACTGGCAGAAAATGCTACATAGCATTGAGTCCGCCTTTGCATTAAAATTGCAGGAAGTGTAAAAATAAATAAATAAATAATAAATTAAATTCTATTAATACCAAGTGTCTTTGACAGATGGTCTGAAATAGGCCAAATCTAGCTTTGAGTGTTATATCCAAAGATACTAATCGCGTGGGCCTAATTAGAAAACAAGGAGCAATCATTGTTTTGTAATGAAGCCCTTTATACCACCTTCATCTTACAACTATTGACATTGTACTGCTATTATAGATGCGAATATTTGTATGTGTATGTGGATGAATGTATGTCTAGATATTTGTTACGCATAAAGTACTAAACTAATTTTAATAAAACTTTTCATCACTATAGCTAAAACATCAGAATAAAATAAAGGCTGACTTTTGTCAAGCATCGTCGCGCTCCTAGTCTTCTATGCATTTTTTTTAGAATACAATAGAATTCATTTATTTGCTAAGAATGTAGGTAACAAAAAATAAAGATGTTATTGACAGTACAGTATGACCCACTACATTTTACCATGTTATGGCATGCAAATTATTTTAAAAAGTAGAAGTGATGAAGGTTGCCGATCATTGAAATTAATATCTTCATCAGCAGTGGAAGAAATAAGATGACGTTTTAAAATTTACAGCAGAATTTATAGCCCGAAAATATTGATATCGGTAACCATAATTATTTCCCAGCGGAATCAGATTTTAGGTACCTTCCGTTCAGCACCATTGCTTAATTAAGACCGACTTACGTCTTACATATAACTGTATTCTATGAAAGAGGAAGCGCTGATGGATATCTACGCGTGCATTAATTAGGATGAATATTCTCAGGAACTTTAATGCTGTCAACAGATTTGGCTCAAGTAGTTTAGAGGCAAACTGAAGGCAACTAAACTGTAACTAATTCTCGCCTGCAGCTGATTAGATATGATTTATTGCGATTAGATCTGTAATAGATATGATGGATGGATTTTAAATGAAGAAGAAGAAAAAGCCTAGTGTAGAAACCGATAGACTGATCAACGCAGAGGAGAACCTTATTCGAATTTTCGAACCTATGTGCTAACTAAGGTGTCCGATCATTTGACAAAAAAACAAATGAAAAATTTTCATTTGACAAATAATATTTGACAAAATTATACTTGATAAATTTATTATTTTACAAACTATTGTTTAATAAACTACTCATTAGACAATATATTTACTATACAAAAGTAATTATGCTAAAACATTAATTTACAAATTGATTATTTTTTAAACATGTTATTTGGCAAAACAACGTAAAGCATAAATAACATTTGACAAAATGCCTTACTTGGTAAATATTTTAGTAACCAAAATCTACGATAATACAACAATCTTTGTGTAGGGTCAACTGAAACAATGCCTGGTTAGGTTAGGTTAGAACACAACGCACGAGCCGAGCGAGCGAAACGAGCGTGCCGCTGCAGCGGCCGGTGTGTGCCAGAACTGAATTCTACTTGTTTCGCTTAATTCTAATATATATATATATATATATATATATTGTGATAATACATACATATATAAATAATACGTACCTATAAATACTATATAAAATGAATATATACATATACATACGTATATTTAATACACAGTGTAACAAATGTAAGAGATGATGATTTTATGGTCTTTCAAGTGACAGTTTGATGTAATATTCGCGCACCTTAGCCCTAAACATGAAACGATTCGTCGCCATCCGAAACTCGCGAGGGAGCGCGTTCCAGAGAAGTACTGATTGTACAATGAAAGAAGAATGTACAAGGCTTGAGCTGTGAGAAGGACACGAAAGAAGAGAATTATTAGAAGACCGAAGATTTCTGTCATGGTTGGAGCAGCGGTATTGAAAGTAAGGAGCTAGGTAGCTGGGGCTATAAGATGAATGAAGAAAAGTGAAAAGAGTAGTCAACGCGCGCATATTACGACGCTGACGTATAGGTAACCATGACAGCTGTTTACGATATGAGGACACGTGGTCATATTTACGGAGATTGAAAATGAACCGAATGCAATTGTTGAGAAGTCGGTCAAGTTTATTGGGTAGATCTGCATTCAGGTCGAGATAACACACATCACCATAGTCGATTATAGGAAAAACCAAGGTCTGCACAAGCATTGTCTTTGTCTTGACAGGAAGGAAATTCTTCAGGCGATAGAGAGAACACAGGACACCGGTAACCTTTTGGCAAACGCTTGTAATCTGGGGTTGCCAGCTAAGTGTAGCGTCGATGTGTAAACCGAGATCTTTAACGGAAGGACTCAGAGGTATATTGGTTCCATTAAATATTACCGGTGGAAGCGATGCCAAGTCCAGCCTGTTTATATTTCTAGAGCTTCCAATGATGATAGCTTGGCATTTCACAGGATTGACGCTTAAGGCGTACCTCTCGGACCAGTCCCGAATTCTTGCCAAGTCCCGGTTCACATCATCGATTACATATGGCAGATCCTCAATTTTAGCCTGCGAGTAAAGTTGTAGGTCATCGGCGTACAAATGATACGAACACTGAAGATCAAGGGTAATGAGATTTATAAACAGAGAAAATAAAAGAGGAGAAAGTATGCCACCTTGTGGAACACCAGCCTCAAGGTCTCACCAACTCGATGAAGCCTCATCGACTCTGACGGACTGCTGACGTCCACGAAGATATGAAGAGAACCATTCCAGTGCTTCGGAGGAGATCATAAGATAGGATAGGATGGATAGTAGGATATCGTGACTGACGGTGTTGAAGGCGTTTGAGAAGTCAACCAGGACCAGCACAGTGATCCTAGTGTCCTCCACACCCGCCCTCACATCGCCAGTCACTTTGAGCATAGCTGAGACTGTGCTATGCCCAGGTCTAAAGCCGGACTGGTAGGGACTGAGCACATTGTGTTCATACACAAACTGGGACAGCTGCTTATGAACACAGGCCTCAAGGACTTTGGATAGGAAAGGGAGGATGGAAATGGGCCGGAAGTGACTAGGAGTGACAGGATTAGTGACTTTGGGCAGTGGCCGAACATATGCTTTACGCCAAATTTCAGGGAATTGCCCAGAGTCAAGGGAATGGTTAATTATGTGGGTAATAGCAGGAAGGAGGTGGTCCAAGATGGTGATAATCATAAAGCGGCTGACTTCATCGCAACCAACCGCTTTAGATTTGATTGAAAGGATAATCTTTTTGATCTCAGCCTCAGCAACTGGAGAAAAGCGAAAAGGATTTATGTTTGGTCGAGCTAAGCTATCTATGTAGTCCACCGTTCGACTCATAGTCTGTCGATCAAACATTGGAGTGGAGACAAAATAAGTGTTGATATCGTCAAGACTAAGCGCCGGCGGCGGATCCACACGGCTAACCCTACCGATACCCAGAGTCCTTAGGAACTTCCAGATATTGGTAGGGGAAGAGGAGGCAATGTTGCTGAAAATGTGGCTTCGTTTAGCATTTCGTATCATTTGATTACAACGATTCCTAGCAACTTTGTAGAGAACCCAATTTTCATCGCAGCGATCCCGCTTGAACTTACGAAAAGCTCGGTCTCTGCGCCTCATCGCCCTCTGAATCCCACGTGTCAACGAGGGTGCGGGCGGTCGTTTCAATTTGATTCGCCTTACTGGGGCATGAACATCGTATAAGTTGATTACGATATCGTTGAACACTTTCAATTTCACATCAACTGTGGCAGCTACCTCTAGAGGTACCCAATCAATTTTTGACGCATCCGCATGCAGATTATCGGTGTTCATACGTGCAAAGCAACGCCTGTACAGTACTTTGGGTTGGGGTTTAGGAGGCTTGAGGACATAGGAAATGTAGATCAGGTCATGATGGGAGAAACCAGGAGCAGGATATTGACCGTGAGAGGAAACGAGGGAAGGAGCCGAGGTGAGAATCAAATCCAACCATGTGTCTTCACTGTTGGTATTATGATGTGTTGCATTCAGAGGTAAAATGTGAAGACCAACAGATTGGACAATGGAGTGGAGTTTTCGGGAACGATGGGAGTTTGCGAGCAGGAGATCGGTATTTAAATCACCCATGATGATATGATGCTCGTACTCAGACCCTAAAGATTCTAGAACCAATTCCAAATCGGTGAAATAATCGACATTAGGGGGACAGTATCACTGTAATGACTTGGCAGACTTTGAGCGTTAATGTGGCAAACATTTAACGAATTACGATGTTGAAGACTAAAAGTTCCACGAATAAAATCGCCAAGTGTGCCTGTCACCGAACAAAAACTGTCGTCGTCAGACAAATTAGAGGAATTATTTGCCGAGTGGAAAGATGACTCATCATCAGATGCCATAAAAATATTTCAAGTGTATAAAATATATATAACAATAAAATTAATAATATACTAATAATACACTAAAAAAATTAAATAACTTATATAGCCGGTGCAAAAAACACATCTCTGCACCACCCGCCAGCTGACACCAACACAAGACAATATTTAACATTTGTTTTAAGGTATATTAGAGACAGATGATAAGCAATAATTTTGTTTACATACATACATACATAGTCTTACGCCTATAACTCCGAAGAGGTAGGCAGAGGTATATTTCTAAACCCACTTTTCGCCAGATATACTTTAGTCCCACGTAATAAGGGGCGAGCCTATTGCCGTACCGGGCACATTTCCAGACTCCGTGCTGCTACTGAGAATTTCGTGTCAGAAAAACCCAATAACACTGCCCGACCCAGGAATTGAACCCGGGACCTCCCGATCCCACGCGCACATTTATGCCGCGAGACCAACGAGGCAGTCGTATAGGGTTTGATGTCGAGTTTTCCGTCTCTACGAAAAGATGGTATTTGCATTGTGTTATCCCTTAGTCGCCTCTTACGACACCCACGGAAGATAGGGGTTGGTGACACTTGTATTCTATGCAGTCAACCGCACGGCTATAATTTTTTTTTTTAATAAGGAAATATAATTTATTTCGACACATTTTACACAATGCACGAATAAAAAGGAATATTGACCAATAATAACAACAAAAAGATAATGAAATAACAAATAATCTAAATAATATAAGAAGTACAAAATATTAGAGAAATGGGGTAACAATACGCGACTTTTTTCGATAAGACTTCTAAAATCTTATCCGAAGAAAGCTGCAACAAAATCTGTTTACATAAATTATTGCGTAACTGACTGACTGACAACGTTCAGTCAAAACTATTGGTGCATGCAGCTAACATTTGGCATGTATTTGCCTTGGAAATCGTAGGGGTGCACTAAAAAGGGATTTGCCGAAAGTCCCACAGAAACGGTTAAATTAAAATAAAATATGCTAGGGACATTCTCTTGTTTATTATAAAAAGCTTTTAAAGCATTAAAAGATGCACAATGAATCAACAGTATCCATTTTCGTGCAACCACAACTCACAAAGGATCGTTACGAAAGAATCGCCGCTTTTTAATTTCTTTTCAATTAACGGAATTAAAAATTCTCGAACAGTATACTGCGCAATGACTGAACAAAAGCTTATAACCGTAGGAATCCTACATCTTTATTCGGTATCGGTTAAAAGCGTAAACAAGATATAAAGGCAGGTCATGCGTGGTAGCGTACTGGGTCAGATTCCTACGTGACTCTTTGTGACGGCATCGGCATGTCGACGGTTCCCGGCCTGTCGGGTCAACGGTCCCGCTTCCTACTACCGTGATAATATTGGTTTTATACCCTCATAACCTGGTATGATTGAAAATTCATACCAGGTTAAATATATCCTTTGGGTTAATTTAGTTTTGACAAAACGGATAGACGCGCGCGTTGATTCAATAAGTGTTCGATTTAGGGATGTTTACATGATACAAAATGTGTTTTAACCTTTTTTGTCTGGTACGTTCTTTCTTTTGATGTAAAACTCAACACTATAGATGGCATACGAGGACAGTGACTTCTGTCCTTGTAAATAGTCTTTATATTATATGCTGAATACGCTTTCAAGTGTCATTAGACTGGACAGAATATGCTCATATGACCAATGATTTAATACTTTGGCAAGTATCATGTAAAAAGTTCTAATAAATTTTTTGTTACTCTCAAATATACAAATGCGAGCGTTCACGCATTCATGTTGCCGCGACGGCGGTACACCGTCATGAAACAATGACGTCGATCGATTTTACATTCACATATAAATAATTTGTTTATACTTACTGATAAGTATTTTATTAACAAATAAAAGGATATTATTCCAATATTAGGATAATAAAAAGCGGATTAAAATCGCATACACCTAACCTAATTATTTAAAATAACGGTGAGATACCATCTTTTTTCCTGATGACGATGTTTCGAAATAGATTCATTAGTCGTGGTTACACAATTAAGATATTTCATATTTTCAAATAACTATGTGATTGCGATCCGTTTTTTAAATATTAGTAGGCATGTGTACAAATTGCTTACTTTTACTACAAAATTGTGAAAAACCAATATAATGTCCTCACGAACTTTTCTCACAAAACTTAAATATATTTTTGTAAGTAACACTGCATTTCATATATTACAAACACAAGCACACAGTGCGCTACGTATTAAGACTATTAAGTCAACAACGTTGGCGCTAACAAAAGAGTTTCATTCATATACGGCCCGAGGGAATACGACGTATAGCTGTACGGTAACACCGTCCATCCCCGAATATCCCAGGTATTACTTTAAAGTCATGGTGTCCCTTTATTAATTACCAAGTGCGAACAAGCCGCCTGGGACATGTAAGGATGCGAGCTTGTACGGCTCTCTCTCTTTAGCTGATAATACGAATTTAAACAGAGTATTCTGTTTCACGAAAATAAAGGGTGTGTTGTGACTTTGTTTATACAATGTATTTACACGGCTTGTTGTGACGTTATGTAAAGTTTTAACGCGCTCTCTGAAGTTGAATGTGTGATCTTGTTATGTCAAGTAAATGAAATGAGATTGTATGGAAATTGTCTTTTGTATTTAGAAATTTGTGTTGTGCTTTATATGATTGTAGAAAAATACCCTTTCTTCGCAGGAGGGGAGGCTATTTCTTAAATATTGTTGATTGATGTCTTCAGCGATTTGCAGTATATACGCCACACACACACTTGTTTCATCTGTATGAGCAGAGAATTCAAAATTATAGCGCACCTGAAGTAGCGAAGTCAAAATTTCAATTAACGGGCTAGCGCCAATTTTGTATGTATGTACCATGGGAGTGTAGGAGGGCACTAAAATGAGTATTTTTGGAAATTCATTCACTAAGAGGTACAAAAGTAGTTCGGGGTGTGTTTAATTTTTTTTATCTCTGTGATATTTACACACGTGAATTAGCGGGCAAACCTAGTCGAAAATCTTGTATAATAAGTTATTACCATTTCCATGACTGAATAACCGAGAAACACGGAAAAATATACTGGTCTTTTCGAGCTTTTGAGATTTGTACCTACAACACATCGTAACATTTATGTAACGGCTCTCAATCGCGCAATTATTTAAAAATAAAGGTTAAATAATTATTTTTTTGGTATCGTGTTGGGAAATCCTCATGGAATCCCTCCGCCCTGGGGGAAGGGCGAAGGGGACTGTTAGACTCTTACTGACTAAAAACCAACCCATGTTCCTCATGTATCCGTGTGTCGGGGGGTCGGGTATCACCGAAGCATTCCTCGCTACCCCCCGACGGGTATTGGCCCGCCAGATAGTCAGGCGGGCCCCGAACAAAACCCCCTTGGCGGCTGATGAAGGTGTTGGGCTCCACCACCAAAACACCCAGCGGCCGCAGAGGATAGGGAGGACGGCAACGCAACACCGCATCTCCTCTTCTTCTGCTGCCCCACCGCGACGCAACAAATGGTGCGCCCCTATTTGGTCGCGGGAGATAGTGCGCGCGGCAACGCAACACCGACACGCCTCTCCTCCCACGACCGCACCCGACTGCGAGGGATAGACGGAACTGTCCCCCGCACCCGCACCCGACTGCGAGGGATAGACGGAACTGTCCCCCGCACCCGCACCGTGGGACGCATCCTACGCAGGCCTCACCCAAGCCCACGTGGAGCGTCCCCTCCCGGGATCCCGCTTAGCTTCACCGTGGGTGTACCTCAAACCCACAGTTACTGAGGGGGTGAAGGTTAAATACCTACCATTTGTGGTGTAACCCGAGAAAATTGTATTTTATCTTTATCATTAAGTAATGCAAATGGGACAAGTATAATATATATTTACTGAGGTAGTTTGTTTGTCTGTTTGAATGTCAATGACATGACGCTATGTGCCACGGTATGACCGTGAGCTTAGCTAGTATTAGTATTATACGAAGCTCCTCCGCTACTTTCAATGTAGATGTAAACACTTGCATCATTCTTATCACGAACTTGCTTCCACATGCCATACCTCGCCAGCACCTTAATTTCGGGCTAACCTGAGTTCCAATTTACACGGTACGGATAATTTACGTCGCTTCACTGAACTAGTGAATATTGTGCGTCTAGAGGTGGTAACCACCGCCCCTCGTTCTCTTTGATTAATTAAAATGCGGTGAATTATCACTCATTATTTTCATTTATCTTTAAACGATCCACACGTTACGAGTTCTATCTGTATTTGTGGTCTTGTAGGTTAATGATATAAATTGATAGAAGAGTTGATTTTTTTTTATAAAGATGAGTAGCGCAGAAAACTTGGTTATAGTACCAATAACGTAAAGGTGTTTGCCTCGCTTCTATGAGGGTGTAGTGTACTCGTATTTGTGTACGTTTCCACATAGTATGTTTCCACATAGGATAAACTTGTGAGTTGCCCATAGATAATATAATTTTACTTCTGTATTCCATGGAGTTGCCATTAGGATCTTAAATTAGTGTAATAATATAATATCATATTTACACACAATATTATGAAGTCAGAATTATTTAAAAGTAACAAATAATGACCTCTAAAATGAATTAAATCTATGAAATCACGATAGATAGTTGTGTGTTTCAAACTTGTTTGATTTGACCATTGATTTATGTACGAATATTTGATAATGGTAAACGAAATTTATGTAGCCTCATTGCTATTTTTCACAACGGCGACATTTCAAAGGATAATGTACTTTAACTGACTGTATTTTTATGTACTTTTAATGAAGCACACACGTGCTTGAGCAAAGTTTATATTGATTTTGTTTACTTTATGAAAGTAGTAAATTATTTACCTTTATATACGTTGACGAGTTTGAAGTATTGATGTGATGGCGTACTACACTGTTTGCTTAAAAATACCTACTATTTATTGAAACACAAATAAGTAAAGTTTACGCTATTCTATCCAGGCTCAGACGTTAAAAACTCACATGATCTTGCTTTTGTGATGACATATAAGCCGCATTGTCATCAGAATCTCTTAGTTTATAACATTTCACTTAAAAATATGCTTACACATTTATGTAATAAATACACATTATTTCAAAATATATCTTCAATAACAGTTTCGTTAATTCCTCTTTCTTGTTACTACGAAATTAGATACAGGTACTTCAAGCAATATAAACAAAATCAAAGAGATAGTTCATCTCTCCGTAAAATTGTAATTTTTGACACGTTTGTTTTAATGTCATCCAGCACCCACTTCGCATACAACCAATATATTTGCCACCTACATATAGCAATTAATAACAGAAGAGACTCGCGATGACATCATCCAGCCCGAGCCTTTATTTATACGGTTTAATAACCCTCTAAATAACTTGCAGCCTGATTAAACGAACGACATAAGCAGGATTGTATACATTCATTTTATTTCTCTTAAAACTTCGTTTAATTTCTGAACATACGACAAATTATTTGCGTTGGTTTTATTACCAACGAAAATTCGAGATTCAGGTACACGAAAGAAATATTTACTTACACTCTGATCTTATGAAATGTCACTCGGTCGATTTATCGTCGAAGTGAACGTGCCGATTCGGTTGTGGTTGTAACTCAATGAGGATTTTTATTGTGCTTCAAACACATCGAATGTACCTACAGTGTCGGTCAGTAGTTAGTAACCGCGCCTGCTGAATGCGAGATCATGGGTTCTCAAACTAGAACAAATCGTGATATGCGAGATCATGGGTTCTCAAACTAGAACAAATCGTGATATGACGAATCGTGATATAGTATGATTGGTTAACGACGAGATTATTTAACATATCCAAAATAGTTGTGACCCACGAATAAACGTCGTTTGATCACTCACGTTTTGAATTCCATAAGCACAACATTTAACAAATGGAACTTCGTAAATAGACATTTTATATTTTATGGTATTTTTTTGTTGATGTCTGAATATTCGAATGTAGTGAATGTTGAAATACCTTCCGGGAACGTTTATGTTTATTGAGCAATACACATGTTTATTGCAGTGACAAATTGTGCTGTTAGCTTCGGCGAACTTACTGTAAATCACTTTTCAATTAGTGCGAATTTACATTTGATACTGTAATTAATAATTCATGAAATACTGCGTGGCTCCGCTTGCGTGGAATATTTTATGTGTTTACAAGGCTGGGTAAACATTCGCATATTAATTTCTGTTTTGAATTTTGACTTTACTGGTTTGTAATTTTATGGAACTTTTGGATGTGATCCACTTGGCGGTGCCAAAATGTGTATGATTGCTGATAATATTTGTTCCAAAACGGAGTCTAATTTGTAAGAATGTTGTTTATCTGACTCATTAGAATGAAGAGATTGGTTACTTAAAAAAATAGCAAAGAAAAGAAAATCCCTCGTAATTACATAAACAGCGTTCTGATTTATTGATTAATTTAACATGTCTTAAAAATTTAATATGTCTGCTGAAGGCCTTTTCTTTGTAACTATAAAATACTATTGTATATACCGGTCATCAGCGCAAAAACTACAACACTATGTCATCTCATATTAATTTCTGTGAAAAATATAGATTCATAGATTTCCAGAAAACCAATCAATTTGATACCTGCCCTGATAAAAGACGGCGAGCCTTTGTCCTTTAATCTACTTCCTCACAAAAGTAATTAAAATACGGTTTGGTATTCTGGTAAGGTACTAGAAAAAAAAAACAATAGTGGAGATACCAACAGACTGCCATGCAGAGGGTATCGGGTTCGAATGCAATAATCGCTCGCTCTGATACAGGTCTAAACCATGGATTATTGCCATCCCTTTTGGTTGCGGAGGTCGGACGGCAGTCACTCTGTGGAAAAGTTGATATTCTGTCATATCTGGTCATATCCGTCTTGGATGCAACCTGTACAACGCTAGTGAGATGGTGATGATAATGATGATACTGGGTACTAAAATACTTGCATATACAAGTACCTAAGTTAATAGCCTTTCTTCTGCAAAAACAGTTGCTTCCTTCTGCTTCATTTAGGTATTATGTCAAAGCTACATCACTGTGTACTGTACACTAAACGCGGTAATATTATCAAATAGACCAATAACTCATTGGTAGTTACAACATAGTACTAGTTTAAATTATTGACGACATTGTTATGCATAATTAATTTGTGGACACATATCGAACTTACAGATTCCGAGTAGGCACGGATAGCCAAGTGGATATACCAACAGACTGCCATGCAGGGGGTATCGGGTTCGAATCGACGGCGCGCACCGATGACTTTTCGGAGTTATGTGCGTATTGAATTGTTAATTATCGCTTGTCCCGTGCCTCGGAGAGCACGTTAAGCCGTCGGTCCCGGTTGTCATGTACATCTTTGACAGTCGTTACAGGGCGTCAGTACCTTCTAAATAAACTGACACTAGTCTAAACCATGGAATATCGCTATCCCTTCGGGTTGCGGAGGCCAGACAGGCAGTTGCTCTGTGGAAAACCTAATATTCAGCCAAATCCGGTTTAGACATTACAATTTTATGATATTAAGAGATATGATATGAAAATTGCGCTCAGTGGCATGCCATTGGAGAGGCCATAACCACCAGTGGATTATGGCAGGCTGATGATGATGAAGAGATATGACAAAAGATTTTCTCACGATTTCCACAAATTAAACCTAAAAATATAATATAAAATTATGTAAAAAATCAAAACTGTTAAGAAACCTTGTACCAACACATTTTTTAATTTACATAGCACTTTGTTCACTAAAATATGTACCTAGTTCATCGTTATACTCTACTTTATTAATTTGTTTCAAGGATCTTATTGAGCTTTTCAATACAATTTGTTACCGAATTTGGTAATTTATTTGTTTCATATTATAATCCAAGGCAAATATGTAGTGCAATTCGACATTAGCCAATCTAATTACGAAGCTCTTACATATTTGAAGGAGTATATACCATTTACACCGCCTATTTAACACCTGCCGTGTCCATTCACATATTCAGGAATGCAGCAAAAAAATCGATCATTGTGAATTTGCTTCCTGGAAATAAAATATACAAACCAAATACAATAATAAAAATACAAAGCTACAACTTTACAAAGGCCCAGTATGACATGCCGCTTCGAAAATTGAGAGTTTCAATCCAACCGCATCGAACTGTTGCGGCGTACCCTATCCGTGAACCTGTAACCTGAAGGAAAGCAGCATTAGGAGAGCCACAACCAATAGAGTCAGGCAGGCGGCGTCAGCCGGCCTCAGCTAGCAGGTAGAGAGATGGGCAGTACGCTAACGCAGTAAATGTAGTGCTTACCCGTAGCTGGGACCGGGATACACGTAAATACGACGTAGGGTCAGTAGGTACGCTTAGTTATAGTAGAAGCGACGTTAGAGTAGCGGTGCCGGCCTCTCTGTCGGCCCCTTTATATACCGGGCCCTCCATCAGGCTGAGAGTCCGTTTATGACCATATTTGGTCAGGCTTTGCGAGTGCGGACGATGGCTTTCTCTGATTGGCCGAGCGTATGGGAGGTACTGTGACGCAACGCGGTTAGTACCGGACATACGTTACAAACAATTAAATGCTCCGACTAAGCTCAATTCGGTGCCCATTTAACCTGCTTGGGGATTAATTTTGCCTATACAAACACACAATATTAAATCGAAAATGTTGCAATATTGATACATTTCGATAGACGTAAATGGATTTCCAGGAATTACTTCAATTTGGGTTTAGTTACAGGGAAAGCGTAGGCCACTTTGTTATAACGTTTGCATTTACTTTCGCTATACAAATTTTATTTTGATATTATCATACATAACTCTATAGGATTTTGATGCTGAAATACGAAAATAAAAGTTGATGTTTTTATTAGCAAAAATAAATAAACGGCGCGTAACGACACGCGATAATAGATTAGTACATTTATAAAATATTTGTGATCTAGAGTCCAGATAAAAAACCTACGTAATGATCAACTTAAGGCGAGGTTGCAGTACAGTGCGTAGTTCGACCTCACCCCCCGCAAAAACAAAAACACGGCGGTGGCGTCAGCGAGTGAGCGGGAGGAGGGGGGGTTTCGTGTGTGCGTGTGCCGCAGCGCAGCGTTAAAAAACCGTAGATGAGTTTTGCGAACTTCAAAAGTGGCACATTAAAAACCGGCTAAATATGTCTCATTTGGCTTTGGTCGCGTACGCGCTGCGGTTGGAAGCGCTCGCTCTTTTACTTGCGTGTGTGTATGTTACATTTGAAAATGCCGTCGTGTGTAATGAGATTTTGCACAAACTATAGAAGGAAAATTACTAAAAGTTATGGAATCCCTTCTCATTCATGAGTATTGCAATATTACAACGTTTTATTTACAATTTATAATAAATTCAGTATCACAAATAATAGAGTGAATAAAAAAATTTGGCATTTAGCGAGTGTAAGAGAGAAGCAGTATTGTGCGTGTTCAAAGACTAAAAAACAAAGTATCCAGATGGGACATTCGTAATAATAAAATACTGATGTGTTTTTGTCAAGTAATAAAAGTGATTTGAGGCTGAATCAACACAATATATTATTATTATAGAAATACAAAATCATACGTAAGTTACAAATCCATTCACTTGTTCTTGTTTTTCTCCTTTTAAAAATCGCATACACCTGTTTTTTGCAATCACTGTCGATAGCTGATCACTTTCTGGTAGTCGTTTGTTTTGTAGACGTTCATTTGTTTTGTAGACGTTCATTTGTTTTGTAGACGTTCAATTGTTTTGTAGACGTTCATTCGTTTAACACATTTTTATACATACATATTTATTCGGATATGTGAGCGCGATGTTGTGACACTACCCTTGTAAAACATACATAGAACTAGTGGTAAATTTCCTATAACTGTTTTCCATTAGTTCTATTCTTCTCATCAAGTTGTGCTAATAGAACTAGTGGGAGAAAAAGTATCACTAGTTCTATCATAGAACTGTTCAATAGAACTAGTGGGAATGATCCGACAGCGCTAGGATGATGATGATGACGGGTCTTCAACAGAACCACAGATTATACCTATAATATACAAAGCATTATAACCATTAGCAGTAATAACTAAACGTTTTATTCTCTAATTTATCTCCTTGTTGCACTATATCATCGTACTAGCGCTTGTCTTCGCTTGTCTAAAAATATAAAAACGTAAGTAGTAAGTCATTATCATACGAGAGATAACACTGTTCAGTTTAATGTCCACATGGCACGTTGGTACAACACTACGAGCATTTCAGCCAGGAGTACGGTTAAGCTTTAAAAGAGACACCATACCCCCAGGGGTATTGCCAGGGCTACGGTGGGTCCGCAGCGCACAGTTTTTATATTAACGTCAGTACGTTAATATAAAAACTTTTAGGTTTCCATTGAATGAAATGAGAAGAATAAAATGTAGTTTTTTAATAAATGTTATAAATGAATCACTTCGACTTTTTATTTCCCTACCTTAAATGAATTAATCAAATTTACTTTGAGGCGAATTGAATTTACTCAAGACAGACAAAGTGATCATGTCGCATCGGAGTCAAATTATTGTTTGTGAAACGGTCAGCATGATGTCACAATGCGCGTCGGTCCAGAGAGTATATGTTTATCTCTATTTCGCGCTTGCGATTAGATGTGCTATCTCACTTACACTTCTTATCTAATTCTTAGTGTGTCGTTTTGACATATTTATATTAGTGTGCGTACGCTTTTCGCGATGCGTGCCACTCGTAAGCTCCGTCATGTCACCTTGTCAGTAACCGGTCTACGGTTTCTTACTAGTATGTCTATGGTTTGAACGTTTGAGTTTGGAATACGAATTACTTTGTACTTTTGCGAAAACGTACATGCAGGGGTGGAGGGGGATTTTGCGGAGCAACGACGTACGTCCACCCTCAATCACGCCTAGACAGGCACTGATGAACGGCCGGCGAGCGATATAATGCCAACATTTTGACTATTTTTTTTCTTGGAGAAAAATGATAACGAAATTACGAAATCTGTTTTTACCATTTATTTTAAAATAAAGAGCTGTTTCTAATGATAATACTTTTATATAAATTCATTATGGAATCTCTAAGCAGTACACGTTTAAAATTGTGATTTAGTGCCATGTTTGACTTTTTTTTTTATCGAGCCAATAATTCCAAATCGTGTTTCTATCTTTACGATTTACTAGAAGATATGTTCAACTTTTATACTTAAATTTTTATTCATTAAAAATATCATAGTTCATGGGACTTTCAGACGTTCATAAATCTTAAAAAGTACTGCAACCTCGCCTTAAACCAAAGTGAAAGCATCGAAGTTAACCAGTCGCAGATCGTCGAGCAAATTAATTACTCAAACTCCTAAATACAAAATTCACCGAAACTGTTACAAACCTTTCAAGTCTCATTATTTTCTCAGCAATTAATCACGTTACATACAAACTTACAAAAAAGAACCTTACCCAGTTTCTACGTAGCAAACGCTTACAAAATAAGGGCATAAGAATGCCGATCATATTGCTTCAGTCATTGAGTACTTCTAAAGTGAGATTCAAAGTCCGGTGGTTCTCACACTGAACACGATTCGGGTTAGCGGCTAATGTTCTCTATTGGACAAAGGACACTCGCAGCGCAATTTCCTTTCCTAATGCTTAGAAGCCGATGTAGTAGGTAGTAGTACCAGATTATTACACCGTATACGATATACATTTATGTTTGTTGCATACAATTACCTTTATGCACGGATTTTATTACCACCTTGTTCCAAACTATTTGCAGTATGTTAATAATTTTACCCGTAAGATCGTGGCATTAATGGTTGTGCTCCATAGATACAATTGATATGTAGCTATTCATGTCTATACACTTTGGATGTACCTACGTTTTGTATTCTCCATATACCTTGCCTTAGTTTTATTTGAAGATAAATAAAAATAACTACGTTAAAAACAACCGACTTCAAAAACGAAAAAGTGAAAAATAATAAAGATTTAACATTAATTAAATACTACCTATTATTTATATGTGCTATTTACTAATAGGTTTGAAGTCGGTGTCAAGCCTTAAAACTATTAAATTGTCAGAGGCCGAGGATACAGCAGTGGTGTCTAGCAGCGGACAATGGGGAGATGTTAAATAAAATATATTTCTCACCAGAAGCAAAAAGTCTTTTAATCTTCAAGATTAACAACCTTTTTGTTTAAGAACTATTGATAGCTTGGGTAAAATTGGATTTAACAATAACTTAACACTGGGAAAACTGAGACGTATACACAGAGATGAAGCCATGACCAAAAAGGGAGGAAGGGAAGGTTCATAGACAAAAAGAGACCAGCGACAGACAGTGTCTCCATAAAGAAATCTGATTCTTTATTATAATATATTAAGCCATGTAGATGGAATACCTTTCTAACACTTCCCCTTATTCTATTCTACATGGTCATACCAACATCAGTCCATGACATGCACACAAAAAAAAAACTTACAATACACAATAATAAAAAGTTTGCCAAAAACAAAGAAACAACATTATACAAACAATCTTTAATACAGATAATTACATGCATTGTCAGGTCACCATTAAAATAAATCAATTATTACATAATTATATAAGTTTTTTTTCTTTAGTCACATTTTACATTCATTTGTGTTATACATGCCACATGTTTTACAGAGCTTAACGGTTTGGTGAGCACATCTGCTATCATTTGATCACTCGATAAGTACTTTACTTTGGCCATTCTGAATCAAATCCTTCACAAAATGATATCTTAAATCTATATGTTTGGTTCTTTTGTGGCAGTATTCTTTAGATTCCAATAATTTGTGAGCACTTTGGTTATCATTATACAAGACAATTCCTAATTTCTTATGCAAAATCTCAGACAATTTTTTTTTAATAAAACATAGGTCTTTTAGTGCTTCTGTGATACCTATGTACTCACTTTCAGTGCTGGATAGTGCTGTACATTTTTGTTTACGAGACTCCCAATTAATGGTATTTATGCCTAACTTAATCACATAGCCAGTATAAGACTTTCTATCAACTATATCGTTGGCCCAATCAGCATCTGCATAAGCAGTTAAGGTTAAATTACAGTTCCTATAAAAACATAGTCTATAATTTATCGTACCTGCTAAGTATCGCAATGTTCGTTTAGCTGCAAGCCAATGAGACTCATCAAAGCCATGAGTAAACTGACTTAGTTGACTACAAGCAAAACTCATATCAGGCCTTGTACACACACATAGATACATCAAGCAACCCAGTAACTCTCTATACCTATGTACATTTTCATCTAGACATTTACCTTGAGGTTTACATAATTTATTCCCTAATACCATGGGAGTAGATACTGCTTTACAATCTTGCATTCCAAACCTTAATAATAATCTTTTAATATAGTCAGATTGATCCAAAGTAAGTATGCCATTGTCCTTATCATATGTTACATTCATACCTAGACATGTTTTTAATGTCCCTAAGTTTTTAACAATAAATTCACGCTCTAGCAAGTTACAAAGTTCATTTTTAGTTGTGTCACTGTTACTGAATATATAAAAGTCATCAACATATAGTGCAATTATAGTTATACATTTATTAAGTTTCTTAATATACACACATGGTTCACTTTTATTTTGTGTGAAGCCATTACTGGTTAACAATTGATGCACTTTCAAGTTCCACATTCTACTTGCTTGTTTTAAACCATATATGCTTTTTAACAACAGGCATACCTTATCATAATCGGTATCAAAACCTTCCGGTTGTTCCATGAAAATATGCTCATCTAAGTCACTATTTAAAAAGGCAGTTTCTACATCTAGGTGATCTATGTTCATTTTTAGGTCATTAGCTAATGCAAATAAAATTCTCATAGAACTGTGGCGGACGACAGGTGAGAAAGTGTCATTATAATCTACACCATACTGTTGTGAAAAACCGCGTGCTACTAAACGTGCCCTAAATTTGTCCTTACCCATACAGTTCTGTTTAGTTTTGTAGACCCATTTACACTTAACTATATTTTGGTGGTTAGGCCGGTCTACAAGCTTCCATACATTATTTTTAATAAGAGCATTATACTCTTTTTGCATAGCTGCCTGCCATTCTTCACTATCAGATGAAGAAATAGCTTCCGCATAGCTCACAGGGTCAGAATCACCCTGAACTAACAATGACATATCATAGTCTTTATACCTGTCTGGCTGTTTACCACGGGTATTCCTAGCGGGTCGCCTAGTGACGGTCACTGAACCTTCACGACTAGTCACGGCTTCTTCCCCTGCAGGTGTCCACCCCTCAGACTGCAATGATGTGTCACTTACACAATCAATGGTGTCCGGTAACTCTGGACTTAGCACTTCATCACCAGTTGTGTACTCCGACTTAGGAGCTGAAACCACAGTTAAATCTTGGTCAGAAAGACTGTCATTATTACTATTCTCATTTAATAATATATTATCATTACTAATGTCATTTTCATTAAAATTATCATTTACATTATTAGAAGACTGGTTACAAGAATAAGTACTACAGTCATATTCATAAAAATTATAGCTATTCGGCTTATTTCCATCAGGCTTTAAAAATTCAGTCTCTAAAAATACCACGTTCCTTGCCAAAAACACCTTATGAGGCACTAAAGGGTCGACAAGCCTATATCCTTTGGTAGTGTCACTGTAACCTACAAAGATGCATTGTTTAGATTTAGCATCAAGTTTAGTCCTTTTCTGCTCAGGTATTAATGAATAGGCAATACAACCGAATACACGCAGGTGACCTAGTTCAACCCTTGAACGGGTCCAAACCTCTTCAGGTGTCTTCAATCCTGCCACAGCAACAGAAGGGGACCTATTTTTCAAATATACTGCGGACATTACCGCCTCTCCCCAATAGCGCTGGCAGAGACCAGACTCCTGCAACATGCAACGCGCCTTCTCCGTCAGAGTCCTATTAAGCCTCTCGGCGACTCCATTCTGTGAGGGGGAGTACGGAACTGTTGTCTGATGAACAATTCCCTCATGACGCAAGAATGCCTCAAACTTGCCATTACAGTACTCACCGCCTCCATCTGTCCTGAGACACTTCAAAGGGTAGTCGGATTGTTTCTCTACTTAGTAGATAGTAGAGTCTTAAATTGAATAAAAACTGACATTACCTCAGATTTATTCCGAACAAGGTATCCCCAACTTTTCCTACTATAGTCATCAGTAAATGTCAAAAGGTATCGAGCACCGCCCCAACTGCAGCTGCTCATCGGTCCATCGGTTGAGTGGCACGCGTTGTGCTTGAAGGAAATGGTTTAGTTACCTGCTTCCCCTCAAAACATACCACTCAATTTTTCAGTTGATCTTCACTGTCCTGAAACTTAAAATGATTCGCTTTCCGAAGAGCACACATACCAGCATAACCCAGGTGACCAAGCCTTTTGTGCCTGATACAAGCTGGTACAGCTGCTACCATCGCACTCTCTCTTCCCTGCACTTCAGTTAGAGAAGGTGAAGAATGCTCCATGTGCAAAACCCTATTGACAATACTATCTAATTTGTAGATACCGTTGATATTTCTAGCATACCCAAAGCTATCCCCATTAATTTGACATGTCCTATACAAGTGACAACCACCCTTGTCGAACACCACAGTAAGCCTTCTTTAACAAGTTTACTAACAGATAATAGATTTGTGGATAAATCTGGTACCAACATAGTATCGACAACTGCGCTTTTATTATTGTTAAATAAAATGTGAATTTTACCTGAGCCGACGCTTGACAATTTGTCATTATTTGCTATACATACACTCGTTTTACTAGGCTTAAAGTCCATTAAATGCATTTTATTGTTCGTCATATGTGATGTGCAGCCACTGTCTACAATCCAGTCCGTTGAGCTAATTAAAGCGACTTCTGAGGTTACAAACGTTTTGTCAGAACGTTCACCTATATTATCACGTTTAAATTTATAACACTTCGCTTTAATGTGGCCTGCCTTTTTGCAATAATGACACACTATTTTATTTTTACTTTTAGCAATATAAGCCGTATTATCATTATTATCACTGTTCACTTTCCTAAATTCTTCCTGTAACAGTCGCGTGCGAACGAGCTCAGTTGTCAGATTGCCGCTAATACACGCAGTCTCCAGATTAGATACAAGGACATCGTATTCCGTTGGCAGTCCGCTTAGTAATATTTCCGCAACTTCGGCATCCTCTATCGACTTGCCAATATCTGATAATTGCTGGACCAACGTCATTACTTGATTAATGTACTCGCTCATTGAAGCAAAGCTCTTAAATTCAGTTTGATGCAATTGACGAGACAAAAGGACACGCCTGTACAATCCCTTATCTTCGAATATGCTTGATAACATTCTCCAGGCATCTTTTGCAGTCTTTGCTTCTCGTACATATTGATACAATGATGAATGAATGCACATGCAAATACGAGCGAGTGCACGTTGATTTCGCATCGGATCCATGTCCGTACCTTCCACACAGCCCCATAAAGTTTCCAGTGTTAATGCCATCCGCATTATAAACTTCTAATTTGTGTAATTTATAACACCAAGCAACTTTTCAATGTTGTATAAAGAACCGCTTGCGCCGACATTCATAAGGTCATTGCTCCCGGCGCCATTTTCATTCCGAGTCGCTTCCATAGTCGAATTTGTGAATTACCGTATAAATTTTATTTTTGTTTCTCGCGCTGACAAACAATTCTTTAGGTACTAGCTCTGCGAATACTCTGGGCCCATAACCTATTAAATTGTCAGAGGCCGAGGATACAGCAGTGGTGTCTAGCAGCGGACAATGGGGAGATGTTAAATAAAATATATTTCTCACCAGAAGCAAAAAGTCTTTTAATCTTCAAGATTAACAACCTTTTTGTTTAAGAACTATTGATAGCTTGGGTAAAATTGGATTTAACAATAACTTAACACTGGGCAAACTGAGACGTATACACAGAGATGAAGCCATGGCCAAAAAGGGAGGAAGGGAAGGTTCATAGACAAAAAGAGACCAGCGACAGACAGTGTCTCCATGAACAAATCTGATTCTTTATTATAATATATTAAGCCATGTAGATGGAATACCTTTCTAACAAAAACAAATAATAATATTTTAATCACTTAAATGAATACGAGCAAATTAATACAAAGGATTGACTACGATAAAGATAAAGATGCATAAATAAACCTAATAAAAAGCAATTTGATCTTAATATTATAAGCAGCTTCAGTTAATACGAAGAATAATGAAAAAATTAATACGAAAATGTATTGAACAGAATGTGAATTTATGTGAATTATGAAATGCCTTTTTTAATTTAAAGGCTTTTGAAATTTGATTTGGCACCGACTTCAAACCAATTAGTAAATAGCACATATAAATAATAGGAAGTATTTAATTAATGTTAAATCTTTATAATTTTTCACTTTCTCGTTATTGAAGTCGGTTGTTTTTAACGTAGTTATTTTTATTTAATACTTTTTAGTGAACCTATTGTTGTATTGTCAACTAGTTATAGGTAGACCTACAAAAGGTGCTGCGCGCCTTAAAATATAGATCTCAAGAAACGGGAACGGATAAAACTAGTCTTCTCTGTAAAAATGCTCTACGGGACACAGTTTTACGTTCTTGTGAGACTATTAAAGATCCTGAAAAACGTTTGTTGGCCTGGAAAGCATATATATGAAATCACGTTAACGTCAAGAAACTCTTAAACAGTATAATTCTAGACTCGGTAAGATCCAAGAGCGTCTAGCGAATGAGCCATTTGAGCAGAGAGCTAATAGACTTGGTCTCATTAATAATCGACAAATCATGGCATTACCGCATGATTTACGTCTTTGAAGTCACCATTATCATCATTGTGCAATTCAAATAGATTTTTGTAATTACTGAGTTCGTATCGCCACCTTCTGACTCCTTCATCGGACGAGAACGAGCCAAACTCTACAAAATTTTGTCAATTAATTACTGAGTTCCTGTATTATTCCTATGGCCACTGTTGAGGATTCTAGCCCAGTATGTAATAAAACAGCGGACTGTAAACGCTAGGTATATATTACAGTAAACGATTATTAGTTATTTACAATATTCTATTATAATAGTACGGCAAAGAAACTAGTGCGCGAGTGTCGTCGTTAGCGTATGGTTGGAGACTGGTTTGGCCGCTCGTCGCAGCGCGGCGCCGCCCGCGCATCTCCCTCCCTCCGTCGCCGTCTTGCTTAACCCCGTCGACGTCCAAACATCCTCCCCAGCTTGAAGTACCTATTCAAGAGAGAGGAAGAGGGCAGATGTTGTTGTTGGCGCGTAGAACCGTCCCTTTCTTTGTTTTCATCTCAGCCACCCTCGAGACATTGTCGCTGCCCGGAAAGACCTTGGTGACACGCCCCAGCGGCCACAGCAATGGTGGTTGGCCCTTCTCCCTGAGAATAACTAAAGTTCCAACGGTCAGCTGTCCTGTCGAAGAGGTCCACTTAGTCTTGTTCTGAAGCATACAAACATATTCGAAGTGGAATCGGGTCCAGAAATGTTGCTTAATATGTTCCACCCTTTTATATCGCTCCAAGCGATTAATATTAATGTCAGCCACCTGTGGATGCGGAACAGACATCAGTGAGCGTCCAATTAGAAAGTGTGAAGGTGTGAGGGCTGTAAAATCTAAAGGATCAGAGGAAAATGGGGTGAGCGGACGTGAATTTAAAACTGCCTCTATTTGAGTAAAACAAGGGGCCATTTCCTCGTATGTAAAATGCGTTAATTGTAGTAGTCGTTTCAGATGGTGTTTCGTAGACCGAACGGCAGCCTCAGCGATGCCGTTAAAATGTGGAGAATAAGGGGGAGCAAAAGTAAATTCAATGCCTTGCTGGGCAATATCATAAGATAGGTTGGAATCTTGCAAAAGTTGTTGTAATTCATTACAAGTTCCTACGAAATTAGTGCCGTTGTCAGATAGAATACTTTTAGGTTTACCGCGACGAGCTATAAATCTATTTAAAGCTGCCATATACGCTTCTTTGGTGAGATCTGTAACGAGCTCGATATGGACGGCTTTAACTGCAAGGCATACAAAAATACACAGGTACGACTTTATTAGCTTACATCCCCGACTTTTGCGATCAGCTATAAATACTGGCCCGGCATAGTCTACGCTGCAATTTAAAAAGGGAAACTCCAAACAAGTTCTAGAAATTGGGAGTTGACCCATAATCGGTTGCATGTTCTGGCATTTGTATCTGAAACACTGAATACATTTTTTAACCACAGCTTCGGCTAGATTTCTGCCTCCTAAAGGCCAGTAATTTTGTCTAACATTAGCTAGTAGTAACTGAGAACCAGCGTGGAGCAACTTTAGATGCATATCTTCAAACATAATTTTTGTTAGGTGGTGCTTACTGCACACCAAAATAGGGTGTTTTACGTTTTAATCGTAGGGAGAGTTGTCAAGCCTGCTGCCTACACGAATGACACCATCGTCATCTAAAAAGGGACTTAACGAAATAAGTCTATTTTTTCGAGGTAAAGACTTTGCCGCTTTGAGTAGTCTGTACTTGTTGGGAAACATGTCAGCTTGAGCATGACTCACTATTATAATTAATGCCTTATTAAGTTCATCATGAGAAAGGGAACCTAACATTTTATTATTTTTATTTTTTAGGTTGTACATAAATCTATGTACATAGGCCACTACATTTCGTAAACGACTAAAGTTTGAAAATTTATGAATTAATAATTTAATATATGATTGTTCAGAAATAGATGAATTTGATGATTGATAGGTATGATGATTGAGTTGTGCTATTATAATTTCAGGTAGGTCCTATTTTGCGGCATTATTGGGCATATTTGGCCATTCATTTTCTTGTTTTAACAAGAAACTAGGTCCAGACCTCCATAAAGAATTATCCAAAATTTGATCAGCCTTCAGCCCGCGCGAAACAAGATCTGCCGGGTTATCCTTCGACGGCACGTAACTCCACTTGTAACCTGAGGTGCTTTCCTGTATCTCATCAACGCGATTACGTACAAAGGGTTTGAGTGCGTTTGGCGACATACACAACCAACTTAATACGATTGATGAGTCGCACCAGTATTGGCATCTACTTATTGGCAAAGTTATCGAATTCAGAACCTTAGTACACAGTCTTGCTCCTAACAAAGCCCCACAGAGTTCCAAACGAGGAATTGTTGTGGGTTTAATCGGTGCCACACGATTTTTGGATACCAGAAGCTGAACCTTAATTGACTCATTACTAATCGAGCGGACATATACACATGCACCGTACGCCTTTTCCGATGCATCTGTAAAAACATGAATTTCGTATGACACCGAATTATCACCTGACACCCATCGTGGAATTTTTAATGTATTGAGATATGGAAGCCCATTTGCGAACGATAACCAGAGCTCTCGTATCGGTTGAGGCACTTCATCGTCCCAATCACATTTACATATCCATAGTTTTTGAAGAACTATCTTAGCTAGTACCACACATGGACCTATCAAGCCTAACGGATCGAAAATCTTACTAATCACTGATAAAATGTGACGTTTCGTGACACGTTCGCTTATATCGATCCCTATAGAGAAAATAAGAGTGTCTGAGTTGCATAACCAATGTAAACCCAAAGTTTTCGAAGACGCAGTCTTATAGTCTGACAAGTTAAGGATGCTACCAGAATCGTTTAGGCTTTCGGAATTAACTGGAGCAAGTAAAGACGCGGGCTACTTGCGCAAGCTGTGTGCACAAGTTATTTGTTCGTGGTCAAGAGCTAGGTATATGTGCATGCGATTCGCGCGGTAGCTTTATGACTTGAATCGCGTCAAAATATCTCGATGAACGAAAATTCTTTAAAATCATATGTTAAAAATGTAATTTTAACAACTAACATGCGCGAGTGACCCGCGCGCCGCAGAGCACGCGAGTTACTTGCGCGGTTGGCTCGCATTGGTACATGCTCGAGTCGCTGGACCAGCACATTTTTTTAAACGATATGTTTACGGTGCATGTAACCCGCGCAAGTGCCTCAACATGCTCAAGCTACATGCGCCGTGTACAAGCACCCTTAGCAAAATTTAATTAGGGCCAGCCGAGGACGTCAGTTTACACTATACCCCGTATACAATAGCGGCTAGCTGGCAAAGCCCCTTCTCACATAGTGTGAATATTCGCACGGATTTTTAAAACCAGGCTCTCTTTTTATGTACTGAATTACTCTGAGAGGGTTTAAGTAAGTTCACGTAGTAAATATCGTAGGAAATTATTGCTCCTAACAGATAATTATGTTTGTTTAGTCATAATATACTAGTTTCGGAGAAAGAATCAGAACGTTTCTTTGTAATAACCTTGAGGCTCATATTTTTGATGTGACGTTTTCGTTCTTCAGCATACACAATTTTTACGGGCGGACCGATCAAAATTAGTTTCAGTCGGCGCTATACAAACGGTAAAATGATTATTTTGGCTGTTGGTAGCGAAATCTGTATTTTGGATAGATTGATATATTCATACCGAATTCACAACAGATTAATTTATGCCCTATACGTTAAAACTTTACTACTTGCACATATTAAAAACAATTATAGTATTTCATCGACTTGCTATCTGTGTCATGTAAAAAGACTTTAAAAGATAGTTTAATTCGTTTCATACTATGTCACATACAGACTATAATTAAAATTGAGGTCGTAAACTTAGATAAAAGACAGAAATTGGGTACTATTATTGGTAGATAATGAAATCACAAACTCATGATCTTACTCTCTTTTTCCACTACCAGCAAAGTGTTTATAATAATCTTTACTTTTCCTTACCAGCAAAGTTTAATGTCTTTAAAGCAATCAATATTTTAATAAAATAACTGTTATAATTTATTACAGGACACTTACCTAAGTCCAGTCATTATAGTAAGTTCACCTCGGAATTCGAGATACACAGCTGTAAGTCTGTAAATACTTGTATATTGACACCCTAAAAGTTGTCTCAAAACCTACATATGGTAGGGTTTTAAATTTCAAGGTCAAAGGTCACAAAAATCGTTTTTTCGCGCTTATTTTGTAAATATCTTATTTCCTATGAGTTTTCTGCTATTTGTATTTATTATCAATATTGTAGAATATTTAGAATTTTTTTTATACGGTGAACCGTTTTCGAGATAGAGGGCGGAGAGCGCGCGGTCACAGGATCACTTCAGGTCAATCGGTGCCTCCGGTCGAAAACGCGCCATATATAGTTGATGAACTATCGATAAATCAATGATTATAAATATTTGTCAACTTATATTAACTATTATATTATATTTAATCTTTTTTTCCTAACCTATCCATTTTTTATTCAGAATTAATTTATTTAACAACACTTACCTGCCCATGTAATTGCAGAATTGTTTATGAAAATATAGGAATTATATTTGAATTTTAACCTAATTAATATTAATAACTTCTCACATGATGAAAAAATACCAAATAAATTATGAATATGTTTTATTAAAAATATCATTCAATACATTTATTTTTATTAAAAGTAAAAAAATGGAAAAAGGGTTAAAAAACTACAATTTGTAATTTTTGATCATCTTCCTCTTCATCGCCGTCTTCCGGCTGCTGGTAAATTTCAAACTGGTCTTCATTATCGTCTTCAACGACATTTGTCTCAAGTTCTTCCATGATTTCGGGGTCAAAGGCAACAACCTAAAGAGCATTGCAAGCCCGCTTTCCAGCATCCACATCGCGAACCGCAACCACTCTTGCAAAAAATGGTATTTAACAAATCTTCTGGAGCAGGTGGTAAAATTGTCATGATAGGCTCCAGAAAATCGTTTCACATTGCCCAACCCCATACCTGGGGTTCCAAATCATGCTCTAACCAAGTTTGAACTTGATAATATACACGTTAGAAATGTTGATGAGCAGCTGCACTTATTGGTGGAATATTTGAAAGCTGCACAGGTTTATTAAGTTTTGTAGACTTGACGTAATGCATATAACGAAGATGATCGAGACTTTTCACAGAATTCTGAGCATTATAGACTGCCAATAAGGTTTAAGTTTTACTCTCTAATAATCTCTCGGCTGAACAATTTTCTTTCTCAAATGCTGCAGCTAGTTCATCCAAATTTGCCAGCTTCTCAAAAACTTTAAAAATGATTCTTTTCTCTTTTTAAAGATTTAATGCATGAAGAAAATGATAAAACATAATATAATAGTTAATAAAAATTGACAAATATTTATAATCATTGATTTATCGATAGTTCATCAACTATATATGGCGCGTTTTCGACCGGAGGCACCGGTTGACCTGAAGTGATGCTGTGACCGCGCGCTCTCCGCCCTCTATCTCGAAAACGGTTCACTTTATGAAACATTTTTTAAACAAAATTCGTAGAGAATTTTGTATTCTACAATATTGATAATGAATACAAATAGCAAAAAACCCATAGGATATGAAATATATACAAAAAAGCGCAAAAAAAGATTTTTGTGACCTTTGACCTTGAAATTTAATAGTTGCGTACACCCTACCATATGTAGGTTTTGAGACAACTTTTAGGGTGTCAATATACAAGTATTTACAGACTTACAGCTGGGTATCTTGAATTCTGAGATTCTTATCTAATTTAAGCTTAAATGATTGGACTATATACCTACAGCGGCGGAGAAAAATTTTCCGGCGCCATTTTCTTAAAAACATAAATCTTAAAACTTCAGTTTCTTGTTCCCACCGCAAGTTGGTTTTTCTCGCAACAAGGCGTTGATGTTTACGATTTAAAAGGTTTTCGATGTAAAATATTACAGTTGCCGATACTTTGCCACCTCTGCCTAATGGTGAAGATGTCAGTCAAATAAAATGCACGGTGCCCATTCGATGACATGTTGGAAAACAAAATCAAGTTAATTTTCTTAATAAATCACGGTTGCCATGCTAATATAACATAGATGTTACACAATCAGAAGTATTTTATATTGTGTGATTAATATGAAACTCTTGTGTGCCGATGATGACGTGCTAGTTTTAACAGTTTCTGATTTGCACGTATACCTACTGTTTACATACACCTGTCTAGTTGCGATAAGATCGTAAATATTTTTATGAGTAATTGTTTGCTTCAGCTGATTTTATGAAACCGACTCTAGAGACCGAATATTTTCTTAAAATGGAAAGAGAGGCCTGCCAGATGTTTTTCGTACACTGATCACAGGTTGTTTGTTACATCCAATTGATTGACAAGTCGTGTGAATAAACAAATCGTGCGTGGTAAATTGCCAAATCGGTAAAAGCAATGAACTAAAAACGAAGTCCATGTACAGGTTTTGTTTGAGGTAAAGGTAAGTAACATGAAAAAGGCTCACATCTCCGCATTACAAATAATGAAAACGGCGGCATTATTCTTATGAGAGTGTGTTCGATTCGAATGACAACAAACAAGCGTATAACTAAGCCGGAGTCATTGACAGTTACTTTAATACTGTTCTCTTTGTTTTCTTTTTAATGACAACTCCCGCACTAGACCTAAATCCTTAGTCGCAAGGGACTTAAAATTAACAAACATAAAATTAAGATATCTAGATAACAAACATGAAATTCTTAGTAATTGTGATGTAACATAGTCTATAAACTGCCTTTATAATTGGGCTCTCAAATGCAAGAGGTATTTAAAAAATGTCTTCAGTTTTATTAAACTCGTATCGACTTAAATAAGACACTGCATTTAACACTGAAAACATCTTATATAACTATTGCCTGTCGTTTGTGTTTAGAATATTCTCACCCGGCTCAAGTTAATTTAGATTTCATATCTCAGATGGCTTGAGGTGTTAATAATAACACAAAATCGACCTCAACATTCCGTACGAAACACAACCTCTGACGTCAAAACGATATTATGTTAGAAGTAAGTTCTATACAAAACATTGAACGGAAAGTGTGAAACAAAGAAGCATTTGCCACAGAAAAAGAAAAGTTGGTGATATATGCAAATTGTCGTTAAGCTCGAGTAGCGTCCCGAACTTGATGTAAGTAGTTTTGGTTTCGGCGAGAAATAATATTTCCTTAACTATGTTATGTCTTCATCCTTTCTTGTTATGGGATATCAGTTGTTACGACGAGTATGTACGTATTTGATAAGAGGAATTTTCGCTATGACTGTTTTCGCTCCTTTTCGAAGAAATAAGGAAAGTTGAGTTTAGTGCGATATTAATGACACAAAAATTATGTTTTCTTGCGAATCTGCTTGACCCGCTACTTCATACGGAATTGTTTGTATTTTATTTTTTATTTGTATCGTTGCTTCGGCGTGGTATGGTCATGGAATTTTACGAATAGAATACTATTTAAAATTATACGAATAGAATACTATTAAAACTTTAAATAGGCTTACACATTATACATAATATGTAATATGTATATACATTGGTCCCGTAGTCCCTCGGCCTACTGTTTGGCTTTAGAGACAGCCTCTCATTTAAATCTCTTCTCAAGTTCTTAATCCGTGTACTTACACCTGGTTTAATAATGCCCACTGAGTTTTGTTTCGTTATAATTTGCGTTTGTATTAACATTTGATAGAAAGTTCTGATCTTAAATAAGAACCTTTGGCATATTTCATGAATAAGGTAAAGCTTCTGATAGTTAATAATAACAATCAATTTATACTGAAATAATAAATATCCTAATGGGATAAGACGTCTTCGTTAAAAACCTGAGTTATTAGTGATTAATATCGTCTCATAAATTAACGACATAATTAGTGATTAAATATAAACCCAGTTAATGAGTAAGGATTTATCGAGATAAGTGATTTTAAGTAAAATCAAATATAGCAGGAATTTAAATTAATTTAGGTATTAGTAAACAATCCTTTGCGGCTATTTAGTCTTCATTGAGTTAATTATAGTTCTTTGAACTCTTAATATATGTAGATACAAAACACTTAATTGGTACTAGGTATTTACAATTTATCAATATGGTCGTATTTACAAGTAAATAACAAGTAAACATGATATCGCCTTGTCGCAAGGTTCAAACCTCAGGATAAAACAATTACATGACACTGTTCAGTCGCCAACAACTTGATGTGTAAAAACGTAGATGATTTCACATATAAGAGACAATAAAAGACTTCAGGGAATTGTTCAAAATTCTGTACTATCAATATAATAATCTGTCCCATCCAGGAATCAATCATCTGATATATTATTACAGATCTCTGATCCTACGTCTGTATATTTCTTGTAATCTGTGCCACAAACATAAAAGTATTCCAACACATTCTACATAAGCAAGGTACAGCATGTATATGGGTTAATGAAGTTATTTCAGTATCGTGCAGGTCATCGGTAGACGGTATAGCTATGAATGAAATTATCTCACCACGCGGTATATATGTATGCAGGCACCGCGGGTCACATACGTAAGACGCGTCTAGCCCCATTTGTGCTTCACTTGCATAAGATTATAATTACTTAGTTTAGCTAAAAATAGGGTACTTGGTAAGGTTTAAGTAAAGTAATAGCAAACTTTTAAAAATGATTATTTTCCCTTTTTAAAGATTTAATGCATGAAGAAAATGATAAAACATAATATAATAGTTAATATAAATTGACAAATATTTATAATCATTGATTTATCGATAGTTCATCAACTATATATGGCGCGTTTTCGACCGGAGGCACCGATTGACCTGAAGTGATCCTGTGACCGCGCGCTCTCCGCCCTCTATCTCGAAAACGGTTCACCGTATAAAAAAAATTCTAAATATTCTACAATATTGATAATAAATACAAATAGCAGAAAACTCATAGGAAATAAGATATTTACAAAATAAGCGCGAAAAAACGATTTTTGTGACCTTTGACCTTGAAATTTAAAACCCTACCATAATTATGTAGGTTTTGAGACAACTTTTAGGGTGTCAATATACAAGTATTTACAGACTTACAGCTGTGTATCTCGAATTCCGAGGTGAACTTACTATAATGACTGGACTTAGGTAAGTGTCCTGTAATAAATTATAACAGTTATTTTATTAAAATATTGATTGCTTTAAAGACATTAAACTTTGCTGGTAAGGAAAAGTAAAGATTATTATAAACACTTTGCTGGTAGTGGAAAAAGAGAGTAAGATCATGAGTTTGTGATTTCATTATCTACCAATAATAGTACCCAATTTCTGTCTTTTATCTAAGTTTACGACCTCAATTTTAATTATAGTCTGTATGTGACATAGTATGAAACGAATTAAACTATCTTTTAAAGTCTTTTTACATGACACAGATAGCAAGTCGATGAAATACTATAATTGTTTTTAATATGTGCAAGTTGTAAAGTTTTAAGTATAGGGCATAAATTAATCTGTTGTGAATTCGGTGTGAATATATCAATCTATCCAAAATACAGATTTCGCTACCAACAGCCAAAATAATCATTTTACCGTTTGTATAGCGCCGACTGAAACTAATTTTGATCGGTCCGCCCGTAAAAATTGTGTATGCTGAAGAACGAAAACGTCACATCAAAAATATGAGCCTCAAGGTTATTACAAAGAAACGTTCTGATTCTTTCTCCGAAACTAGTATATTATGACTAAACAAACATAATTATCTGTTAGGAGCAATAATTTCCTACGATATTTACTACGTGAACTTACTTAAACCCTCTCAGAGTAATTCAGTACATAAAAAGAGAGCCTGGTTTTAAAAATCCGTGCGAATATTCACACTATGTGAGAAGGGGCTTTGCCAGCTAGCCGCTATTGTATACGGGGTATAGTGTAAACTGACGTCCTCGGCTGGCCCTAATTAAATTTTGCTAAGGGTGCTTGTACACGGCGCATGTAGCTTGAGCATGTTGAGGCACTTGCGCGGGTTACATGCACCGTAAACATATCGTTTAAAAAAATGTGCTGGTCCAGCGACTCGAGCATGTACCAATGCGAGCCAACCGCGCAAGTAACTCGCGTGCTCTGCGGCGCGCGGGTCACTCGCGCGTGTTAGTTGTTAAAATTACATTTTTAACATATGATTTTAAAGAATTTTCGTTCATCGAGATATTTTGACGCGATTCAAGTCATAAAGCTACCGCGCGAATAGCATGCACATATACCTAGCTCTTGACCACGAACAAATAACTTGTGCACACAGCTTGCGCAAGTAGCCCGCGTCTTTACTTGCTCCAGTTATTTGCACCATGTACAAGTACAAGCGAGTAACTTGAACAAGTAGCTTGCGCATATTACTCACGCGTGTAACCCGCACCTTTACTTGCTCCAGCTACATGCACCGTGTAGAAGCACCCTTAGCAGTAAATCACTGTAGAGATACCATTCACACGGTATACGATAGCGGTGACGTACGCCGGTTACGTGACAGTTTACACCTTTGTGAGAAAACTCTGTTTACCGCTTTTATAATTTAATGTTGTTATTGTTTTTAAGACTTAGTGTGTTTGCGGTTAGCCTACGGATTACCGTGCGTCGAGACACGTACCTACAAGTTTGCGAACGGGATTCAGGGACGAAATGTCGGCTGGATACACAATCTTGGTATCGTAAAAGTGTAAATTATGTTGTGTCGTATTTTAGCATTATTTACTTCCTTGTCGCTTTGAGTTGAGCCTTTAGTAGCCATCGTGATATATCATACAATATTATTCAGCGGGGCTTAGTTGCGATAATTGACTTATTTAAAGGTATAAATACCTCCGTTATTCTCATACGTTTCTGGGTGTTCATTCTGGGTGGCAACGTGAACTCTAGTTTTTACTAAAAATACTATTGGTCTGTTAAGTCAAAACTAAAAAAATGACCACAATAATAGAGAATTATAGTTTTAAAATGCCGTAAGCCGTTTACGAAGTATAATGTAAACGGAGCTATGAGCGTTTCTCTCACAGAGTAAAACAAAATTGAGCCGTTGTAAAACACACAAATGCTGTGTTTAAACTTGTAAACTCCGGGCGAAATATTTAAAACGGTCTCGCCCGACAATGTGTTTGGTGTACTAATTGTCATGTTCATGTTTTTCATTCGCATGTCCTGCTGTTAAGTAAACATATTGTTACTTGCAATAATAACTTACGTTAAATATTCAATAAAACAGCTCAGATGGCTCCTAACCAAGGATACTACTTAAAATCTGCGCACTTTGACCTTTGTACCGTTATTATGGTTTAGGAAATAATTACAAAGTCGTATTGCAACTGTAAAGCTGGACTTGAAACTGTGTATACCTCACTATTTTCTTTTGATATAATAAACAACATTTCATTTCAAACCTTATCGTCAAGATATAAGATTTTCAAGTCACTCGATACGTTATAATACTCGTATAATAGTGAAGGAAAAGAATCTAGAAGAAACCTACACGTCAGAGCGGTTTCCATAATGTTGTCGAAAGACACGTGAAGTGTGCTTGCAATGCAACGCACAATTCTTCAGCGTGGTGGGCTATGCTCAAGACCTTCTCATAAAGAGACTTCTGCCCAACTGTTAGACAATTTATAAACAAGATTGATGATGATGACTGATCACTTCACTCTAGTACAAGATGTGCATATGAATAACGTATTAGAATCCATGTCCAAACTCTAAACAATTTATTACAACTATCGTATATCCATCCTTAAGCCAGTATCATTTTACATAAGCTTAGGCCGAAATTAGATCCCACCATTATACTTTCAGTACAACAAAATTCAGAGGCCTGATATGTAGGTTTAAACTGGAAGGTTAGGTCGGAACGTGGGCCATCCCACCCACGATAACAGACGTGCCTGTGGCCAATTACCGCTGTTCTAAACTAATAATTATCCAAATTGTCTTGTTTGCTTAATGTTTGCCCTATGTTGTTTGTGGATCATATTAAAAGCTTTAATGTGTTTTAATGACGCGACGTCGTAAAACAACCGTATCTGTATACTTTGTAATATGAACTGTTTTGGTGAAGTGGATCGTTTTGCTTTTAAGACTTTATATTGTTTGAGGTTGTTTGAAATTATTAATATCGTTTGCGTCGTATCTTGGAGAGCACGTTAAGGTCCTAGTCATGTAGATCTTTGACAATTGTTATGTTTGCGTTGGGGAAGTCGGTAGTACTTTTGGGGAAATGCTAGTATTCTGACAAGCCTGTTTAGACTAGAAAGCGGATCCCAGGAGCCAAGGCTCCAAAAGTCTTGGATGCAACCGGGATAGCGCTAGAATGATAATGATAGTTTAAGCTTCTTTGGTGAATTGGAATCTTTATTTGGTTACGTAATCGGTCTTATGCCACATGATAATGTTCAATCTAACGATCATGTACTAGGTTCAATGCCCGGTCCTAACTAAGAGTATTCACGAAGAAATTCAAATTCATTCATTAATTTAGGTTACATGGTAACACTAACGATCGTCAAAAAAATGTTTTTTACATCCAGATCCGGGATAGTAGGGCTAGGTATGAGAAAAATCTGGTTTATACCCATGCCACTATTATATTTAATACATTTTAAGGTTTCATGACAACTGACACTGCCAAAACACTCGCATCCGTAACTGATTTCTTAAAAGGCGTAGGGATAAACAAAATAGGTTCAGTTAACTACTTAAAAAAGAGACAATAGAAGCGTGCTGGCATAAAAGCATGTAACAAGCCCAAAAAAGCACTCAGGCACGGTAATATAATTTAACAGTATTGTAACTCGGCTGTCTCCCCAAGTTATATGCCTACAAACGCGCCGGACGCTAACAAGCGATAGTGTCGCCCACCCCAAGTATTTTATTTACCTACATCTACCTACTCTAAAATTTCTGCTTTTGTGACTGTTCATATTAATTATATTTTTTTATTCAAACAAATAAAAATCATGTAAGTATGTAAGTACCCTAGGAATGACCAATTGGTTACACTAAGTAGACTTTACAGTAAGCAGATTCATATCCGCTTTCATTTTGAAAATAACTCTTAAGGTACTACTAATCATAGACGTCAATGAAATAATACATTGTCCATAACGCAGGTAAAAGTGTTCTGCTAATATACATTATTACTTAGCCAATATATTTTTTTAAATATTAGCATAATAATTATAATAAAGTGTTTCTGGGTTTTTCCGAATACTCAGTAGCAGTCCGGAGTCTGGTGATGTGCCTAGTAACGGCAGTAGGCTCGCACCCTATTACGAGGGTAGTTCAATGTATTCTCGGTATAGGTATGAAGGAAAAGGCGGAAAATTCTGAATAAATTATATTTTTCAATATACTCCCCTAACATCTCAAAACATTTATTTGTTCGTGAAAGTAACTTTTCAATTCCCTCTGAAAAATATTTTTCTTCATGGCCCGAAAAATGTTCGTTTATTGCTCCCTTCAACTCTTCATCGTCCGAAAAAAGCTTTCCACGAAGGTCTTTTTTAAGATTAGGGAATAGATAATAATCACTAGGGGCCAGGTCCGGACTGTAGGGTGGATGATTGATTTCTTCAAATCCGTACTCCCGCACAGCAGCCTGGGCAAGGCGCGCCTTGTGAACCGGCGCGTTGTCGTGAAGCAGCAACACACCTGCGGTTAATTTTCCACGTCTTTTTTCTTTAATTGCCTCCTTTAAATTACGCAGGGTGGTTGCGTATAATGCAGCAGTAATACTTTGACCTTTTTTGTGTACTCGATTAGCAAGATTCCCTTAGAATCCCAAAACACCGTGGCCATGAGCTTTCCTGCGGACGGAGTGACTTTGAACTTCTTCGGCGGGTCTGATCCTTTTTTGTGCCACTGCATGGACTCTTGCTTGCTCTCAGGGTCATAGTGATGAACCCACGTTTCATCACCAGTAACGATCCGATCGAAAATACTTTGCGGATTTTCACCACAGAGGTCCAAAAACTCCTTACAACAGTCAACTCGCACTTGTTTCTGTAGCGCGGTGAGCATTCGCGGCACCCATCTTGCACTGACCTTTGACAAATTCAGGCGCTCATGAAGGATTGTGTGAATGGTACCCACGGATAGCTTAGTCATTTCTGCTAATGTTTTCACTCTTACACGGGCATCTTCAAGTACAAGTTTTTCGACTAATTTGACGTTTTCTTCAGTAGCGGCACAAATTGGCCCACCACCGCGGGGGTCGTCTTCAATGCTCCCTCTACCCCATTTGAATTCACTTGACCACTTCTGAATTGTAGATAATGAAGGCGCAGAATCTTGGTAAACAGCCACCATTTCTTCATGGATAATTTTTTAATTTTTCCTTGTTTTGTGAGGAATTTTATCACTGCACGATGCTCGATTTTTTTCATCATTGTCGAATCAGTCATCATAGTTGTCTTTTCGCAATAATATCTTGAATACTAATGGTGGCAATTAAATGAAATTTTGTATTTATACCCTCAAAGAGTGTCATTAACTAATGAGATAATTAAATTACCCTTATCATTAGTATATCACCTCGATACCGAGAATACATTGAACTCCCCTCGTATGTGGGACCTAAAAATTCATGGCGAAATGTGAGTGTAATATTTACACCTCTGCCTACCCATTCGGGGATACAGGCGTGAGACTATTAATAAAAAATAAATAAAAATAATACATTAAGCTAATCAAATTTAAAGAAGAGAACAAGCTGTTAGTGGCAGAAAGGAAGATCTTGCGGCGGATTCTGGGGCCAACTAGAACAGAGGATGGGAGCTGGAGGATCCGAAAGAACCAGGAGATAGAAGACCTTGTGGCCGAACCAAATATTATCGGCGAGATTAAGGCGTCACGACTTCGCTGGTTTGGTCACGTGATGAGGATGGAAGAGAATCGTGCTGCAAAAAGGGCGTATCTGGGACGACCCAGCGGTCGACGCCCGGTGCGTCGTCCTAGATATCGCTGGAATGACGAAGTCTTAAAAGATCTAGCAGGACTTCGTAGAATGGACTGGAAGGAGTGTATCTACGACAGGAAAAGATGGAGAGATCTCGTGTCAGAGGCCAAGACTCACTTTGGGTCGCTGCGCCACCACGAATGAATGAATGAATAAAATGTCGACTTCATCACGGTTAGTTAAGGATTAAACATTGCAACGTAGTAGGTACAATTTGAATTTGAAAAATCTTATCTTTAGGTGACTTAACGAAGAATTCAAACAGTACAATATAGTCTACAACTCGTCGCCACAATTATTTTTTAAATAAAGAACACTGCTACAAAATCCATCGCAGTCCGTTCGTGACTGCGGCACGATCGCGGCTGTTGTGTACTTTAGGGTGTACTCTGCTAGAGGCGCGTAGGTATAACTCGAGTTTCGTGCGTTTGTATGGAGTTAGAATATTGTTAGATATTATAACCGTGACTTAGGCTTGAAATAATTTTTCACGTTAAATCCCATCGCACAACCAATGCAGACTATTACAGAGCAATGTTCTGAACTATCTGAAAGCAATGTATGATATTCTGCTAAAGTGACAAACTAGGATAAGTTCCATTAAGTTTTTTAACGATACAACACACTTCATCGACGATGGAAACGTTACTTACTACAAGTAAAAAAAAAAGTTTTACCCATAACCTAGGTAGTCCTAGGTTGCGTGTAAAGCCTTTTTTTGGTCTTGCGGTGGCAACCTAGTTGTAAGCGCTCCCAAAAACTCTGAGAAGATCAGAACAATTTTAAGGTTAATGTTTTTTGACACAGTTAATCGAAAATATTGTAGGTTGTACACAGTAGATAAATACGTTCATTTAGTTGTAAGTATAGTCTATCAGTTTCTGAGAACGAACAATAACTAATAAAAGTATTTTTATAATATATAAAAGAATCGACTAAAATTGATAAACAAGCAATAACATAATCGATTTGAAACTTTCGCGATTTGAATACATCATACAAAATAATTTAGCGGGTCTTAATCGCGTTGACTTAACTTATTTAAGGTATAAATACCTATTTTTCCGACGTTTCGCTCGTCTTGCACCGAGCGTGATCGCGGAGAGACTGATGAGAGCTCAGCGCCGCACTGTGGGCTGAAATCAGCGTTTCATAGACATTCAAATATTTTTTTTAGGTGTCTTTTTTTTCACATATAATAATAGAGGAGACTAATTACATGCCTAAAAATATATTTTTTATGAAATCGGTACGTAAACGGAAATCTGAGAATATTTTCTTTAAAAATTTGTATGGAGACAACATAAAAAAATACGATAACTCTGCTATCGTACAATTGGCCCTAATTCCCTTCTAGGGGATTAATCCTTGAATTATTTATGATTTTTTGACATACTCGGTATCACGGCCTCAGGTGCGCTTTTTATTTTTTAAATGTACATATATTTTTTTTTTATTTTGTATATGTGGCAGTTTCTTTGGACCAATTTGGCTTAACATAATATATATGAATATGACCCGGATATTTGGATCATATTAATATATGTTAAGCCAAATTGGTCCAAAGAAATTGCCACAATTCAGTCTCCTCGTAACTCAAACTAAGTAGGTAGCCAATTACCAACTGCTTCTTTAAACTCCTTTTTACACATTGGATAAATGCACAGGAATCTGTTGACCTTATTGTAAACGTAACTACTTAGGAAGTAGTAGTGTCGCTGCGCCAAGCTTGAATAGACTGAAACCACCGGGCAGACGTTATGCTTGCGACGGAAGGCAGTAAATTTTGATGGTTCGTAGGGAGTATGGTCATGGGTTGTGATAATAAGATTTAAAATAAATACTTGTCGCACTGACAGAAGATTACAAGTTTTATACAGGTCGATAGTGGGGAAGCAGAAGGGGAGTTTCCATCCAACCTTTAGCAGTGCTCTCTGTGCACGTTCTAATTTTAATAAATGAGATTTCGACGTCCCTCCCCAGGTCACTATACAATATTGGGTGACAGACTGACAGAGAGCCAAGTACACCATTCTCAGAACTTTAGTGTCAGCAATATGACGGAGACCCTTAAATACAAATATTAGTTTCCGTAGTCTTAAATCTAGTGAGTTAATATGAGGATGGTATGTAAGGGTACTATCAAGCTGTACACCCAGATATTTAATACAGTTTGTTCTAGTAAGGCTGGGGCAGCGGCGAGAGCCTTGTAGGGGTACATTGCAGGAGTGGGCTGCTAGACTGTAAAGTGTGAAAGAAGATTGGCCAAGTGGTGAAAGAGAGAAGGTAACATATGCAGTTTTATTAATATTAAGTGTTAATAGATTTAGAGCCAACCAGTTGGTGACGGAGTTAAGGCCACTATGAGCATAATTAAATGCAAATTCCCACGATGAGGCGCTAAATATTAGGGCAGTATCATCGGCGTAGGTGAAAATAGAGCTATTTGCCAGCTTGAGTTGGCAAAGGTCGTTAATATAAACCAGCAATAAAGTGGGACCGATAAAGTATTATCGGGGTCCCCCGGACCTCGTACGATAAGGACAGTTCCTCACTCACGCAATTATCAATTTTGATACATTGTCGCCTGTCACTGAGATAACTCCTGAATAAAGAAAGTTGTTTACCTCGAATGCCAAATTTCTCAAGCTTGTCGATGAGTATGGAGAACATGAATAACTAGGCTAAGAGAAACAATTCCTTTTTAATTTAGGGTATATTGAAGAGTGTCAGTATCAGCAATCAAAATAATTACCGTAAAATTGAAAAGTAGTCAATGCGTGTCAGGTCGTATTTCCTGTTCGGAGGTCGATCACATCATTGGTTTTATCCTCCGCATAACTAAGTTTGACGTGGTAGATGAGATAAAGGTACATGGGTAGATAGTCGGTAGTGCGGCGACACTACACTTATAAATATGCATGGCGCTGCAGTGGGTTTGTAGGCTGCAAACAAACCCGTTCAGCCTCGTATGTATATAGCGTATCCAGCGTATCTGCGTATATCAAAGGAGACCCTATCTGGAAACCTTTAAAGCAATACAAAGGTTTAATGTAAAAACAGCTGCGTGATCTGTTCTTTTCGACTGATGGTATAGATAGATTGCCGATTTGTTTACTTACCATATTATTATGTATCAGAGCACATCGCCGTTCTAATGAGAGTGGTAAAGTTACCGCTCTCATTAAAAGGGCAATGCGTCTAAAATAAATCATAATCATAAATGTCGTACAGCTAAATAGAGCTAGGTACTTTACTAGTTGTATGACACTTATAATTATGATTTATTCATGTATTTTCTATGACATCTGGGGCTCAGCGGGATGCATTCTCTACATATTTAAATCACTAGCTTTTGCTCGCGGCTTCGCGTGCTTTAAATTCGGGGTAACACAAATCTACTTTCAATCTCAAGTTGTGTGAACATACTCCTGATTATTCTAAAGACTTCAGAAATTCTATAGGGTACAAAGTAGCTCAGTCAGTATTCATGACACTATATACCTACCATTATATCTACCGAAAGGTACATAATAACATCGCTTTTGCATACAGTCAAGTTCCAATACATGTCCAATAATTATATATCTATAAACACTCGCATTTATAATATTAGTAGAGAAAACCGTTTTAGCCGTTTAAGCATAGTATATAATTATTAGTTTATATATTATGCGAACAATGTAATCACCGTTCACAATATGACATTATGTATGATGTGTCAGTACTGAGTACTGACAGATATACGCACATGCGCACTCAATTATTATAGCGCATGCGTTATTACTTCCAAGAGGTAAATTTGTGCCGAACAAACTTCTAGCCTCGCTACAATCCCTCCCAGTTTAATTTGTGCATCTTATGGTAGCCTATGTCCGTCTCCATGGTCCAGTACATCTCTATATCAAATTTCAACAAAATCGGCTCTGACGTTTTGGCGTTAAAATGGAACATATATACATACAATACATAGATACATACATACATACACATTTTCGAATTTATAATATTAGTAGGCGTAGGGATAAGCCTTTTTTTGACGTTGACGTTACGCCATACTGGCTATAGTCACGGGAAGACTGCTGTACTTCGGCACCATCTCTAAGAACGTGGATTTCGATACCCGGTCTGCCCGGTTATTATTGCTTTGTCGGTATTTTGATATTATACTCTAATTTTGTATTCTCCTTTTACATAAATATTAGTGCATGTACAAATCGCAAAGTCAAAAATCTTTTCAATCGATAAATTGATTTATATTAAAACCCATAAAATAATTATTATTTATCTTAATATATAAAATCCTTTCGTTACTGACTGACTGACAGACACGCTACAGCCGAAACTATTGGGCGCAGGAAGCTGAAATTTGGCATGCATATTCCTTGGGGACCGTAGGGGTGCACTAAGAAGGGATTTCCCCAAATTCCCACGGGATCGGCCAAAACAGGTAAATTTAAAAACATGCAGGCGTAGCTGCTGGCGTCCTCTAGTATTGAATAAACATTTGACAATAGTATCATATTGGATTAATTTTAACCGCTCTAGATCACCGAGCCAAACCCCTCACTACATAATAACAATAGAAGATAGTTTCGAAAACGGCAAACGTAAGCTAATCCATCCTAATCAGTATTAGCTGCATGAATATTGAATACGTTTGGAAATATGACCAGTGTCCCGTAAACTAACGGACTTGGTTTAGGTTTAATTCCTATCAATACGGTACCCTATTCATTTGAAACCGGCCTGCGATATCTATATTAATCTCATATCTGGAAATACGACGCTTCAAATTGCTAATACAGAGACTGACACTTAATATTATTTTATTAAGTTGAGTTTAATCCTGTTAACATAATAAATGCAAGATTAAGCATTTATACGCCCTATTTATCATAATTATGAATGAATCGAATGTGATAAATTTTAGTTTAGAAATTGATTAGTGTGAACACGGTCATAGCGATTCCGACCGAAAAAAATTAAATTAAAAAGGGATTGAAAAGAGGGCTCAAATATTCTATGGAAAAATGTTTTGGAATTGTGAATTACATACAAATATGTTTTATAGTGTGACCTTTCATCTGCGCTCAAAACATCTATCTAGTCATCTATTACGTACCACACAACAAAGCCAATATTTTTTTAAGGTATCTAAGTTCCCAACATTTACATTTGGGTCCAGCTCGAGGGCTTAGATTACACCCGGTGATTTCCATCCAAAGGGTGCCTGGATACAAATCTAATTGACATCAAACATTCCGTTTTGGTGGTGTGGTTTATATAGGACTTAAGACATATAGGAGAAAATGTATCTATCTACAATGTCTCAAATGATCAGTTCAAGACATAATAATCTTTTCATTGTCTTTGGTATTGCGGCATTCAGGAAGTAGGTATTGGCTTTTAAAATTTACATGCATCGAACTTAGAAACTATTCAAAGTAAACACCCGTACTGCACAGTTGGCTATCACACAATGATGCAGGTACTCCTTAATTGGCCTACTAACTTTTAATAGCGCATTCCACTAAGCAGGGCTAATTAAGGCTGTCTAATTTGTTTAACAGTTTTCACGCATGAACTAACTGAAAAGCTAAATCGAAAAACATCCATACAAAACATAAACAAACGATTTAGAGTCCATATGCTCTTTATGTTTGCTCCCAAGTGTATTTAAGAGAGCTTAAAGGTCAACTAGTTGCGCCTTAGTATTAATTTTTCCAGTGAACACCTGCATCCAGCCCTTTGCGATTCAATATCCAAAGCGAAAAAGTCATATAAATATACGGGGTGTAAAAAGACCCTTAACGAAAACGGAAATCCCATATTGTACCAATCATTACGAACAGTTTTTACCTCGGCACAATACCTGGGAAATTACTGATTCAGGCGATATTGAGGCTTAAAGTAACCATATTTTTTTTCTAATTAGGTACAAAATCAATGCAAAATTTGTTCTATACATGTCCTATGCACCCGTGGATAAGTAGGTATTTCGAATCGATTTGGCATGAACGAGTAGACTTCGGCTTGGTGATTGTTCTTGTGACACCCTGTATAAGGTTGCATGTTAATGGTTCTTAGTCTATATTATACCCTTTTACAGCTTTCCACAGAACTAGAATACAGATTGTGTGTCGTGGCATTGGCCAGTGAAAATGTATAGAAACCAACTAACTGCAGAGACCAAGCCGAAAATGTTGACTGGTATCGTTCGGAGAAAGGTCTAGTTTATTATGCGTAGCTTTTAGGTTCGTCAGCAATCTTAACACCCAAGCGGCTGGCACTGGATGACGAACTAGCATCCCAGGGCACAATCGTTCTGGGCCCAGAGTGTGAGGCTGTGCACTTGCCATAAGAGTTTAATTTCTTGTTTCCGGGGGATACCTAGAAAGAAACAAAGGTACGTTTATTGCAATCTACTGCAATTATTCTAATGACGTAGCATTTGAAATAGACATTGGTAAATAAAATAAATATTCGATTGGCCTGTATCCAGCAGTGGGCTATGGCAGGCTAATGATGACAAAATAAAATAAATCTATTCTAGTTCTCACTAGCCTCCATGTAGGCTGAATATGACCGTCCGCGCTACATATGTAGCGTGCATCTACTCAAAGTATCAATTACCTACTACCATCACTATAGTTATTATACACTCGTAACATAGACTAGGCTCCGCAACAATTAAAAAATAAAGTAAAAAGCAGTGTACAACGCACAAAGGGTTTTATGAACAGAACAGCAGCGTCCTACATACATAAATCCTATAGTTTGTACGTGAAAGCTGATATAAATTCCTGCATATTTGATACAAAATCACTGGTGCTCAAACTACATGTAGGTATGAACATGTGGACATTGAAACCGGATTTCTTTATAATATTGACACCCACTAAGAAAATATTTTTCAAGATGCAGGTGGCATACAGATACCTACATAATTAGGTACATATACAGATCTAAAAAGACGACAAAATAAGGCCAAATGATTTCAGTCGGACGAAACCGCAGACTTCGCTAGTAAAAATTCGCTATTCCAGAACCTATTGCTGTGAACACGACGTAACGCAATGTAAATCTCACCGGTAATTAGCAATAACTCGCTGGGTAATTAGCTTTGTTATACGCCGAATTAATATTGTTGAAATTCTGTCACGAGGCCACACGATTTATGACGGTACGCCGATCTCTGAGCAAGCGTACTTACTGTGTGTTTACATACGGGGTGGGTATAGTTGCGTACATAGTGCTGCCAATTAGGCGTTTAGTATTTGATGATTAAACAGATGAAAGAAGAAAGACACCAGGGCGATTACAGTTCTGCATAAAGTTGGTACTACCGTAGATTCAGATGCCGATCCCGTCCTGAAAACTCCTAAATGAAATAGCGAGATGTAACACATTCTACGACCCTTTGGACCTCGTCGCAGGGAACTTTACAAAAACATATCAACGAACATAAAGTACACAGACTTTGTGCGGTGTTGAACGGCAAGGACGGCTTAACCTACGCCATACGTAGCCTACGTTCTCGTAAGCCTTCAATAACTGGGCTGAATAAGCAAAAAGGCAAATACAATTTCTTCTTTAATCGGTTGACGGTTTCTTATATTGGTTTATACTAATAGACAATTTTTCAGTTTATTTTTTTATATTAGTATTCTAACCATAGCCCACGACACTTTTCCATGACATCCCAAATTCGACTAGCAATTCCAAAGATTAGCGCATTGAAACAAATAAACTCTTTAGCTTTTTTATATTAGTATACATTATAATCCGCTTGCATTCATTCAAGAGCCACATTTTGCCAACTATATTTTAAATACCCACAGTTTATTTACACAGGGGAAATTGCTTCCGTATTGGCATCGAGTATTTACTAAAAGGACACTTAATAACAAAACCCGGGGATCGAACCCTCGTTAACGATTGGTAAACGTTAGCACTGACATATGCGTACTTCTTCTGACAAAAACTACAATGGAGGAACTTCGTCCTTGTATTCGTAAGTACCTTTTATATTTATAAAAGGTACTTACGAATACAAGGACGCGAGGCTGTCATATTGTTAAAAGAGTAACGTAAATAACTTAAAATTTATGAATGCTTTTCGAAAAATGGTACAGTATATCGTTTTCTTAAAGAAGGCAACACCTTTATTGAAGATATATTGTGTCAGCAGACGCAATTACCCCGCATAGGTATCAAACCTACAATCATCATCATCTACCGTTATTCTGGTTGCATCCAAGTCTTACACGCCTTGGAGCCCGAGGTCCACTTACTGGTTTAACCAGATACGACAGAATATCAACTTTGCCACAGAGCGACTGCCATCTGACCTCTGCAATCCAAAGGGATAGCGATATGCCATGGTTTAGACCAGTATCAGTGTATTTGAGGGTACTGACTCCTCGTAACGATTGTCAAAGATCTTCATGACAGCCGTGACCGACGGTTTAACGTGCTCTCCGAGGCACGGGGCAAGCGATAATAAACAATGAAGAGTTGGAAAGCTTTAACAACTTCAGTCTTTACCCGCAAACATAGCAGAAAATACAGAACAGAATGCACTTGCTTGTTTTTCTGTAACATCTACAGTCATACATAAACATCTAAGCACATACTAAAAACAGAATGGAGCCATGAAACTCGGACAAAAACATTTAGTACTGTTTGTGAAATACATAATAGTGTGCTCTATTACTAAGACGAATGAGCGTCGTTTGTTCCGCTTTGCTCCCATTAACCCAGCATTTAAGATACAGTCGGGTCACCGTCCGTCTCTTATACTAATTCACACCGCTGTTAATACCAATAAGTCGTGTTCTAGAAAGTTATTGAGGTCACGATGTACAACCTGAATATCTTATATTCACTTCACGACACATTCTTATGATAATTCTTAAAGAATTGCATCGTCAATCATCGTTGTGGTAACGTGATCCCGGTTGCATTAAACACTATCACCTTGAAGCCGCGACCGTGGTTTTGCCGTCTGCCGTCCGTCGTAAAGAATTGCATACGATGCTGTTAAGTATTGTATACATTATCAAACAAGTTATAGTCACAAATTCGACTTGATTTTTAACAGTTTATATTTGAAACTAATGAGGATTTCTTCAAATTCTCTTAATGTTCTTAAAATAATTATTTTAATCAGGTCAGTCCATGGCTGAATGTTACAAAAGCACTTCAACAAGCAAGGATTCGGTATTCTGGAGTGCCTAATTATTGCTTGTTCAAGAGTGACTCGTGTGTCAGTGACCAGTGCCGCAACGAGGCCACAAATACGAAAAGATTCGAAGAACTGCCCCAAAATTACGCAAACATTTTAGTCCTAAGTATATCAATAGCAATGCACAATACTCAACAAATCGTTGGTCTGTACTCGCGTTGGGGCACGTTCTACTCCAACACTCCTTTGTCAAACAGTACTAGCCATTCCACGTCGCTATTCAACCACTTTAGAACTTCTCAATCGGCAATCGGCCCATTAGAAACCGCAAGAACAGCTCAACATCCACTCAATTACATAATGAAAGGACGTCTAAAGCCTCAAGGCAATACGAACAAGCTCGCGATTCGAACGCATCAGAACAGAAATCATAATTGTACATTTGAATTTATATATGGTTGAGCCTAATTCGATAAACGTGTAACAAAGCCAACAATACGAACAGCGCAAACATATTAAATAGAAATTTGAACTTCCGTAATAATGGTTCGTATTAATGACTTTTCCTCGTTATGTCGAGTCAGAACATGTTTATTACTACAGCATTTAGAATATTTTCGACCGGTTTATACTTGTAATTTCGTCCACGTGGATTTAAATAAAAATGGAGCCCTACTTCTTTTATAACGGTAAAATAAATTTTCACTACATAGTATAAAACAGTCTGTCTTGTGTCTGTCTGTTTCTATGTATGCCTAAATCTTAAAAACTACGCAACAGATTTTGATGCCGTTTTTTTAAATAGCAGCATTAAGACTAAACACCTATCTATCTTCTATCGCAAAGTGAAGTGCTAAACACTTTTCGCCTAAATATAAGCAAACATCGAACAATTGACGACAGTAAAGAGGCGTATAATATTACTACTGTTATTAAACGCGTATGTTTGTGAGGATAAATGAGTAAAGGAACGGTTGTGAGAATACTGAGAATGGACAGATACTTGTCAGTCTTGTTACTCTATTATCTATTACACATAGATACACAACTAGTGAACGCACAGACACCATGAGCAGAAACTAATTCTAATGTAAAAGAACCCTGCACCTTAGCATATGACCACACAGACCACATAAAGCATCTGTATTCGGTCTTTAGTATAAAGCAAGGATTTTGATCCTGACAAATAAGGTAGAATAATTATCCTTCCGTATTGACCCATTATGTAATGGCAGATCGATGCCGTCTCACAGTTTCTGTTTCAAACGATGTCATTCACGTCTACTCAACGCGTCGAGAAAAGTCGCGTCGTCGTAGAAGTAAAAATAACCCAAGTATACACTCAAGTGTAGTGGGTGCTTAAGTTTTAAAGTCTCTATTTTCCATGTAGAGTAACACCATTTAAAAATATTCCAGCCATAACAGAAACGAGACGGTAGTAACGGGTGTGCCAAATTGAATTCAGCGTCATTTATTTACGCCACAGCACAACAGCGTGATAACGGCCCAGTCTAGGTACACGACAAATAACAAATATGCGACACGGTACAAAGTTAACTGATGAAATTTGATGAATAAAGAGTGTTCGTTAGGCCAAAATTGTTCACATACTACACCATGTTGCTCTCATGAGGGTGGGCTGTCATGTTCATGCAAATACGCCAAGTGTGATGTTATAGAACGAGCGCGTTTATGAAATTGGCGGATTATGGTCACGACAGCTCCTATATTTTTTGTTCCTGTTGATGGCAGACGAAACAACCACTTGCCGCTTGTAGCCCTCATAGTATGTCACTCTTAGTGAACCATGCATTTTTGTTTCGAGTCTGTGTGTTCATGTCCTTGGATCCTTATCCAAGGACATGAACACACAGACTCGAAACAAAAATGCATGGTTCACTACACGGCCTTACACGCCCGTACTCTCGCTAGAGTGGCACCGATTGTGGTCAACGTTAGATTGGAACGAGGAGGACTAGCAGCCCAGCAAAGACGATGTGTCGTTGCTCTATGCCTGAATAGGGCATCTGTCACATATCTTAAATGAGTAGGGTTAATACAGGTTTGTAGCACGTCAAGAAATGCACATCTGAACGTATGGTGCCCATCTAGCAATCCTCGGTCCATGGCAGGTCGGGTTAATTATAAAGTCACCTATGATACTACAGTTACACACTCTGTGGTAATTGTCATTTTTATAATAAAATATGTCTCTTAGATATGTACTTCCATAGGAGTTAAAGTTAAAGGAAATTTATTCAAGGGAGGACTTACCTTTCAGAGGGAAAGAAACAAAGAAGAAAAACGAAAATTGGGAGACTTGGTCGAGACTTGGTATAATACCTTATATTATCAGGACGGATGGATTAAATGGAGCACAACAATGTACGATTGTACATGTCCCCACTTTATCTCAAAATTTCTTGACATCATTAGTTCATTTCCTATATACTACTACTAAAGTTAGTAATGAAAATATATTATTATTATATATATTGTTGTTAAATCATACGAGTAGAGGGTTTATTTTTATTATTGTAAACAAAAAAATATACAGAATAAACATTTAAAAGATAGAAAACGATATTATCGTTAAAAATGGCATATAATTAAAATATTTAGGACATATTTTGACGGTCGATCTCAAAGACAATGAGAATATTGAAAGGGAACGAAGGGCGCTGTCGGTTAGAGCCAATATGATAGCTCGCAGGTTTGCTCGTTGCTCTAAACAAGTGAAAAATACATTATTTCGTGCGTATTGTACATCTTTCTACACGTGTAACCTGTGGGTGAATTCAAATTCAAATTCAAATTCAAATTCTTTATTTCAGAAAATAAACCTATTACAATATGAGAGAGAGAAACTTATACTACATTATATTATTCTTAAAGCTAAAGTGTTTCCGCTAACATAAAAACTGTTGTAATTAAGTTATAACTATAGGTTATTCTTGCATTAGAGTTCCGTACCTTCTGAACTAGTGTATACTGTATCTCAGAAGGTAGCTGTTCATCGGTGCTAATAATGTCCTAAGTTACAAACGTGGAGATGGTATATAAAAGTACAAGTTCTTCCCTGTTGATAATAATAATATCCTTATGATTCGGTGAACTTATAACCTAGGGTATCGAGAAGGTATTCAGTGGAATCATAGTCTAGAGATTTAAGGTAATTAAAAATAGCTCGTTTAGATTTTATTTTGGTTAACTTAGGAAGATTTGGAATTTAAATAAAACGACGTATTCCCAGAGGCGAGTGGCAAAGACTGACAATGTTTTATTTCTTATTATAGAAGTAAACACATAATTTCAAATATATGTCTATATGTCTAGTGACAATAAAAGACAGATGGCCAGTACGATACATGGCCAGTGCTAATACATACTGTGTAGATATTAAACCTTCAACACCCCCACTATATCTAACAATATGTATATACACAACTATTACAATCTTTGAATACCTAATATATCCAAAAACTTAATACATCAGCTGGCATCTCACAGCTGTAGGCAAATTACTTCACATTTACAATTGTATTTACTACACATTCAATACAAAAGTAAAATATCTAGAATAGACGCTTTACATTTCACAATGTTCTCTAGAATAGCAATTGTAAAAGTAATTCAAAAATCTAACTGCATAAGTACTATCAGGCCTGGCTAAAACTGCTAAGTACATTAGACAACCAATAGCTTGATATGAGCATTTTCCAACATAGTTTACCCCCTTACATACATGCAAGTAAATTTTTGTAACACCTGATCAATATAATCAGACTGGTCCAATGTGATAGATTTCTTAGATTAATTAACACATTGACACCAATAACTTTCTTAAGTTTGAAATACTAACAAACATTTTTCAAATATTCTGTTTCTTTATAACCATTTGAAAAAAATAAAAATCTCTACAAAAATATTTCTAACTTTTGTATACATACATGGATCTATCTTAGATCTCCCTATAACTAATATTTGACAAATATAGTAACTAAACATACATGGAACCGAACTTTATTAACACTAAGCACTCACACTGCACAACCCTACCATCTTGTGGACTATCACACAATTCCCATACATCATTTTCTTTTAACTTTTCTTCTTCTTGCATGGCCAACGTCCACTGTTTCTTTTCTGGTCCGTGGCAGTGTCAAACCTGCCCCATCTTCATAGGTTTCAGCGCTTGTACTTGTACAAAGATTCAAGATACCATATCTCTCTGGTGGTTTCCGTGTTCGTCTGGGTCTGTCCATGAAAGCTTCATTTTCACACTGAAGTACACTCTCTGAGTCTTTATAACCATTATCACTGTTGGAGTTATCTTCAAGACTAGATATATGTAGATTCCAAACTTGTTACCTTCTGGGCTTGTTGTTTACCTTCAAGACTAGATGTTGATTCCAAAACCTGTTACCTTCTGGGATTGTTCTGGTTTAACCTAATCCCCCACTGAAGCAACATTCTGGTCTTGCACTAGAATCGTACATTCAGAATTTATTTGTGGTTCAATAATAACCACATCCCTTAATGTAAACACAGTCCTTGATTCTGGATTTTAGACTCTGTATCCTTTTATATTATCTGGATATCCTGTAAGAATACATTTTACAGATTTCTTATCCCATTTCTTCCATTTTTGTTTAGCAACATGTACCATGACAGTGCTACCAAATATTCTGATATCACTGATATCTGGTTTCGTGCCAGTCCATAATTCGTATGGCGTTCTATTATCCAACGCAGCAGCCACAGTTCTATTCTGCAGATACACTGCCGTATTGGTGGCCTCACCCCAAAACTCTTTTCCCAGGTTTGCATCAAACAGTAGACATCTCGCTTTTTCTATGACTGTGCGATTGTATCTTTCGCACAAACCATTTTGTTCTGGGCTGTATGGGTTGCTTTTCTGGTGGATAATACCAGCACTGTTTAGGTAATCTCCAAATTCCTTATTGCAATACTCTAAACCATTATCGCTTCTTATCACTTTAATTGTTCTATTTGTTTGATTTTCCACCTGTGCTTTGAAGTTCTTGAAAACCTTCAGAGCTTCATTCTTGTGCTTTAGAAAATAAACAAACGTAAAGCGACTGTAGTCATCGACAAATAACATGAAATACCTTGCTCCTCCTATCGATGTAGTCTCCATAGGGCCACAAATATCTATGTGCACTAAATCTAGCAAATTTCTGTTCTCAAGATAATATCTTAAGTTGAATGTTATTGTGATTAATTATCTCTAAAATTCACTTCGTTAAAGATATATTATCAAAATGTACGAGGTCTCAGAACAAAGACTCATAATTTTTACCGTAATCTTTGTTGTTGCACATATGATGTAATTATATTAACAGAGACTTGGTTAAACGATTCCATATTAGATACAGAGCTTTTTGACTCAAGATATAAAGTTTTTAGGAGAGATAGGTCTGTTACAAAGTATTGCAACAAGAAGGACGGTGGTGGGATATTGATAGCTGTACTAGAAAAACACAAACCTCGTCGTCAGAAAATGTGGGAAACTGACTGTGAGGATTTATGGGTTACTGTCGAGAAACTTCACAATAAAAATGTAGTGACCTTGGCTTTTGGTGCGATTTATTTGCCTCCGCCTGTTAAAAGAGAAATGTTAGAATCTTTCATTGCTAATTGCAATCGTGTCATAGAACAACCCAACTTGTTACCTTGTATCGTAGGAGACTTCAATCATCCTAATATTGACTGGACATTGTGTAATAACTCCACATCGCTTCCAATGGGTTCTCAGCTGACACAATCACTAATCGATTTTATCAATTGCAATAATCTGCGACAATGTAACAGTGTAGTGAACAATAGAAATAAAATTCTAGACTTAGTGCTCTTGGACAGTTCGCTGCCGTGCTCGCCCCCGGTGACAGCAGACGAGCTGAGTACTGTTGACCAGCTGCATCCCCCTTTAGATTTCAATATATCTATCGCATCGAAAAATAAACTTCAACAATGTAGTAATAATACACAATATAATTTTAGAAAAGGCAGATATGATGAAATTAGCGAACACCTAAACTCAATTGATTGGGCCACCGTTTTGAATACTCAATGTGGTTTAGACAACATGGTAACGACATTTTACACCATACTGAAAGAGGCAATAGAACGATTTGTACCAAAAATAAAAGCTAGGAATAACAAATTTCCACCCTGGTTTAACAAACGTCTTATTAATGTGCTACGCGAAAAAAAGAAGCTGATTCGTAGGTTTAAAAAGTATAACAACCCTCTTGATGGTTTAATTCTGCGTGATCTCAATAATCAATGCAAGAGATTAACATTAGACTGTTACAATAACTTTATCGCTTCAGTTGAAGACAAAATTAAGCATAATTCGAAGTCTTTTTGGTCTTTCATTAAAAGAAAACGGGGTAATGTGGGAAACTATCCAGCAACGTTAACAAATGGCTCCTATGCTTCCAGTGACGCCTCGGAAATATGTGGAATGTTTGGTGACTATTTCGCTTCAGTCTTTGATGTGAGCATGAATGCGCAGCATAACGCAGATTATCTGGAGGCGGTTCCTTGCTCTGATCAGATAGTTTCAAATATAGTATTAGATCCGCAGACCATACAAAGAAAGCTCTTGGAACTTGACCCAAATAAAAGAGCAGGACCTGATGATTTACCTCCCATATTTGTGAAAAAATGTGCAAGAGCTTTGACCGTGCCGTTGCACATTATATACAATGCATCTCTGCAAACTGGTATATTCCCCTCGGCGTGGAAACTTGCAAAAGTGGTTCCCATTCATAAAGGAGAGGAAGATACTGCGGTTCAAGGCTATCGTCCGATTTCCCTTCTGTCCACAATGGCCAAAGTCTTCGAATCTCTAATATGTCCAGTTGTCAAGAGTCACTTTAAAGGCCTCCTCACCGATTGTCAACATGGATTCGTCAACTTTCGATCCACATGTACGAATCTCGCTGTGTTCGTTGATGATGTCACTTGTGCTTTTGATCGTCAAAGGCAAGTGGACGTTATATACACAGATTTTAGTAAGGCCTTTGACAAAGTCTCACATCATATGTTGTTGCAAAAATTGGCGCGGTATGGTTATGCGGGTTCTTTACTATCGTGGCTTAGGTCGTATTTAGACCACCGTCAATTCTATGTAGTAATTAATGGTTATACGTCCAGATCCTATGAGATAACTTCCGGTGTGCCACAAGGATCGCATCTAGGCCCTATCCTATTTAATATTTTCATAAACGACCTACCTTCGTGCATTACCAACTGCATTCCCTACATGTATGCAGATGACTTAAAAATTTTAAAAGTAATAACTACTCCAAACCATGTAATGGAACTGCAAAAGGATTTGGATCAATTAGCGAAATGGTGCGCCGTGAATGGCATGGAACTGAACCATAAAAATGCCATTTTGTACGATTCACCCGAAAATTAAATCCTATTGCGTCATCATACAACATACGGGGGAACAGTCTGTGTGAGGTACAAACAGTGAGAGATCTAGGAGTTCTCTTGGATAACAAGCTCACATTTGTACCTCACATAGAGCAGACTATAGGGAAAGCCTCTAGGATGTTGGGTTTTGTTATACGCAATGGCAAAGAATTTAGAAAACCCGCCACTAAAATATCCCTGTACAACAGCCTGGTCAGAAGCATTCTAGAATACTGCAGTCAGATATGGAGACCACACTACGCAATACACTCCCTTAGACTAGAAAGAGTACAAAAAAGATTTTTATGGCATTTATGTCGTGGGTCTAGGTTATCACGTCATATATTAAAGTCCTATGATGAAAGGCTTGATTACTTTAAACTACAATCATTAACTAAGCGTAGAGACATATTGGACCTAACTTTTCTATACAAATTAGTAAGAGGCTATACCGACTGCCCGAAGTTGTTGAGTAGGATTAATTTAAATGTACCGTCTAGATACCCCCGAAATCCTATTGCACCGCTTAGAGCCCCCTTTAGGAAAACAGAGTTTGGAAAGTGTTCGTTGGTTCCTCGTATGTGCCGACTTTTAAACGCATGCAGCTCGTCAGTAGACATTTATTTTGACTCTCTAGCCGCTTTTCGGAAGGGGGTCAGTTAGTGCTGTGTATCTTGGTGCTTTATATTCTTATTACAATGTGTGTTTGTATTCATTTGTTATCTTATTTTATTAATTGACACTGACCGTAATTGATATATTTATGTGATTGTTTGAGACATTGCATGATTGTTGTAATTTTTTTTTTTTGTTTTAATTAATTTTTTAATTTTTTTAATTTCCTTAATTTTATTTCTATTACCTATTTTTTATATTAATGTTTGGAATCGTTTATGTGACAATTTTATATATTTTTGACTCTAGCAATTAATTTAGTTATAATGTATTATTTCCCAGCCCACTAAATTGTGCATGCTGTGGCTACCTTCAGGGGTTATACATCCTACATTTAGTGCCTTGTATTGTATTATTGTTTCTGAATTGTTGATATAACCATTGGTAGTCCTAAATAAATAAAATAAAAATAAAATTCTCTGTCCACTGCCTTTAAATGGTAAGCGACACTGTTTACCTTCACAGCATGTTGTGCAAGAAGCCTTGCTTATATCTATTTTCTCATCAAATGACATTCCCAAGACAGCATTCTTCATTTTATTTAAATATTCCTTGTTGACATGTCCTAATCTGCGATGCCATGTTACTCCTGATACAGCTGATGCAGCCAAATACTCCTGAGATATCAAGTTTACCTTGTATACTCCATTGACTAATACTGCTGTAGCGACTAACTGTTTCTTTTTATTGAAAACATAACAGCCTTTTTCTGTAAAAGACACACTATTTCCTTTTCTAATTAATTGACTGACTGATAGTAGGTTAGTAGTCAGGGATGGTATACAGCGTACATCTTCTACCACGATGTCGTACTCGCAATCATCAGTTGTAGTAGTTATTTTAACATTGCCAGAACATAATACAGTCAACTTCTCGCTATTAGCTACGACAATTTCTTTGTTTTGGTCGTATTTGGCATTCATTACCCAACTTTCATTAGCTGTTAGGTGTACACTTGCCCCGGAGTCAATATACCACTCATTTTTGTTGAAATTCGCACTTAAAAATACAGCACTGAATGCGTTTGATTGCACTCTTTCAGTATTTTTTTTCTGTGCAAAATTATTTTCATTCATGCACTGACTTTTGTAATGGCCGATTTGTTTACACCGGTAGCATTTCACTGCCGTGTTTGACTTTGACAGAACAGTACTGTCAACATTAAACTTTTTCTTGGCCATAGACAAATTATTTTTATTTTGCTTTGCATGACTAATAAAAGCACCGTTCATTTCGCTTTCGTATTCTACTGACTCCATATCTAATAGTTTCGTTTTAATATTGTCTGCCGTAATGGAAATTCCAGAATGTTCTATTGCCATGATCATTGGTGCAAAACGATCAGGCAATCCAGCCAACAACAATGACCCTGTCCACTGATCATTTATTTCAAAGCCTGTTCCGCTTAGTTTTTGCGCTGTATCAATAATCTGCGTCACATATGACGTCATTGAAGTGCAGTTTTCTCGCCGGATTGAAATTAAATTTCTTAATAGACTTATTCTTCTTGAAAATCCACTATCGTCAAATAGTTGCTGTAACTTATGCCATAATTCTTTTGACGATTTTACATTTTTTACGTGGACATACAATGACGGGTCGATAGTCATTATCAATTTTGCTTTCGTTTTTTCGTCATCAGCGCTTGATATTTCTTTATCTGGTTCTGCCTTTATGCAATGTTTCATGCCTTCCAGAACCAAGAAATTTTCTGCTGCGAAACACCACTCGGAATAATTATCGCGTCCCTTTAGTTTCGGCACATTTACTAGGTAGTTGCTAGCCATTTTGTCGAACTGATATACTGGAACTTACTGCGATAATTAAAATTACATCTAAATCGCACTGAATACTGTCTTTTAACACTTGCAAAATGCAAAATTCTTGCTAAAAAAACTCAATAGCGATTTTATGAGCTCTCTGGGCCCATAACCTGAAATAAAACGACGTATTCCCAGAGGCGAGTGGCAAAGACTGACAATGTTTTATTTCTTATTATAGAAGTAAACACATAATTTCAAATATATGTCTATATGTCTAGTGACAATAAAAGACAGATGGCCAGTACGATACATGGCCAGTGCTAATACATACTGTGTAGATATTAAACCTTCAACAGGAATATTTCTAGAAAGTCTGTTATATATAAAGGGTCCAAGAAACATAACTGATCTTTGTGCGAAAGCTGTTCTGCAGAGCGGGGCCGTAAAAATTCTGTCCCTGCGCCTTTTATTGATAAGGGATGCAGCATGGGAGACATTTTTGTGTTGTTCTAGTGTAGTTTGTAGTATAAATATTTGTCTTACGGTGAGGGTCTCCGATAATTCGTATAATTGTGTGGTAGGAAATAGAAAAGGCTTAAAATTCATAACTTTGAGCACGGCACGCTGAGCCCTTTCTAAGAGTAGTAGCGTGGTTTTGCAACATCCCCCCCAACACACAATGTCGTACGCGAGAATGGATTCACACAGTGTCAGATAAATTGATTTTAATTGTTTAGGGTCACAAATGTATCTTAATGTTTTGAACATAAAAATAAATTTTCTAACACGCGATGATACACTGTTTATATGTGCTTTATAATTAAGGTTACTGTCTAGTTGTATTCTCTAAATATTTAATTGATGTGACTGAGCTGAGGGTAGGGCAATTACATGAAGTATTAATTATTTGTGCATTGTGGTTATTGCACTGATGTAGTATTATATGGTACTTATTCTTTAAAGGTTGACCATCGGAACGGATACTAAAGTTTATATAATTGGTTTTGGACAGGTTAAGTGAGAGAAGATTGTTTTCGAGCCATTTAGCTACTGCGTTTAGTCCTTTGTTAGCACTTGAGTAGACATCGTCCCAGGTTTTACCGTGGAAAAATAATACAGTGTCATCTGCATAAGTAGTAATATTTCCATTTAATAAGTCCAAATTGCAGAGATCGTTGACGTAAGCGATGAAGAGAGACGGTGCGAGGACACTGCCCTGTGGGACACCAAAAGTTATGCGTTCCGTGTTAGGGCTTCGGTGTTCGCTTACCTCTATTATTTGTGTTCTATTTGTTAAATAATCAGTGAGGAGGTTCAATGGTTTGCCACGGATTCCTAATTTATTAAGCTTATTAATTAGTATAGGTATTGAGACGGTGTCAAAAGCTTTTGATAAATCGATAAATATAGCTAAGCACTTATCTTTAGCATCTAGGGATTTAGTAATTTGTGAAGTTAAGGTAAGAATTGCTTCCTGACTTGATTTGTGCGTACGAAATCCAAATAGATTTTTTGATATAAGTTCTTTACTCTCTAAATATTTTTTTAATCTATAGTTTATTGCTTTTTCTATAATTTTAGATAAGTTTGTTAATAACGAAATAGGCCTGTAATTTACTATATCACATTTATCTCCTTTTTTATAGATTGGGATAATTTTCGCCTTTTTTAAAGTATCCACAAATACTCCACTGTCGAAACAAGCATTGCATATAATTGAAATAGGTAGAGCCAAGACATCTACACCAATCTTGTAAATGTTTACAGGGATCCCATCCCAGCCAGTGCTGGAGCTGTTTTTTAATGACATGATTATACTTTTAATCTCCTTTTCGTCAGTAGGCAGCAGGGCGAAAGAGTCCAAAGGGCTAGGTAGTTTATTTACTGCTGTGGCAAGGTCAAGTTCGTCGCAATTTAGTCTGTCGAGAATTACATTTGCTAGGTTAGAGCCAACGTTAGCGAAGTAATTATTTATGCTATTTAGTAATTTACTAGGATTATCTTTGATGTTTAATAAGTTGTGTGTATTACTTTTATTTTTAGGGAAATTGCAGATATCTTTAATTAAATTCCACTGTTTTTTGCATCATGTTTATACTTTTGCATTTCGTTTCTGTAGAACTGATTTTTTAAGTTTTTTATGATTTTGTTGCAAGTGTTTCTGTAACGAAGGTATGTAATCTTTAATATGACGTTTTCTGAATCCCTTCTCAGTTTTAGGTGCAGTCTATCTCTATTTTTTATGCATCGGATTAATCCTGGCGTTATCCACGGTTTAATATTACGGACTTTTCTTTTTATTCTAATTGTTGAAGTATGCGTCTTAATTAATTGTTGTAACTTATTAATAAATATGTTAGTGCAGGTTTTTACGTCTTTATCGGCAAATAATACGAGCCAGTTGGTCTCAGTCAGTTCGTTTAATATGGCATTGTAATTTATTTTTGAGTATATTCTACGTTCCTGTACATATTGTTTTGGCGATTTATTTATGGATAAAAGTATGCAATTGTGGTCTGTTATTGTTGACTCTAGTATGGCAGTATTTATGCGCGCAGGGGTTTTAGCAAAACTATGGTCCAGACACGTATTTTCCCTAGTGGGTTGATTATAGGTAGCAATAAGCTTATGTGATGCTAAGAGATTTAAGTACGTTGATGATGGATTGTCCAGATTAGATTCAGTGATATCAATGTTTATATCACCCAGGAGTATAATTTGTGTATAGTCTTTGAAATTACATAGGACATCGTTTAGAGAGGATATAAAATTGTCAATGTTACGGAATGATGGTGGCCTATATATGCATATAACTGCAAGTTCCTTTTTACAAGTCACAACTACGCAATTAAATTCCACAGCATATTCAGGTTCCGAAAACATAAAATCTAAACCATTTCTTATATAAACAACTACTCCATCGTTTTGATTGTACATTTTTTAATTACACTCAAAAATCTTACAGCGCTCTTCGTGTCCAATTCAATAACGCGTTTCGGGTGTTAATGGGGCTGCCCCGTTTCTGCAGTGCGTCAGGGATGTTTGCTGAAGCGAGAACGGATTGCTTCTTTGCGACAATGCGCAAAAGATGCGCGTCTCTGGTGCGCTGCGTGCGGGCCAGTCCCAATAACATACTAAAATGTATTGCTAACAGACTAGACTGTGAATATGTCAATAACTGTATTAAGCTGTCTACGTCTGTTACCGTGTAAATAAATAAATAATTATGTGAACTACTAAAGATTGTAAGTAAAAATTGTTACTAACCTGATTGAGTCAATGTTACTTGATAAATAAATAAATTATTATTGTTATTATATAACTCCAAGATAAAACTGTACTCCTGTTTATTATTAAATCAGATTATGTCCGCTATTTTCGAGATTTTATTGAAAGGGGGATTATTGGGTCTGAAGTACTCTTATTGAGATAGCGAAATGTAACACTAGGGTGTTTTAGCCCTTGAAGCCCTCGAAGTTTCATATACATTAATAGATCCTTATAATGTATTATCTTTATTACAGCGTAGTATTGTGTGATATGGGAGTATTGTGTGGTAAAAGAAGACGTAGTGACAAGCATCGAGAAATCGTATGCTAAAATGGTTAAGCCACATGGCGAGGATGGATAAAGTGAGAGTGAATGAAGCAAGAGAGATGTCAGCCTTCACCTGCCCCTTCGGAAAACGGGTGTGTCTATGTATATATGTAAGTTTAAGCGGTGATCTTGCCGTTGAGAACTGCGCGAGTGCTGTGGAATCGATACCTAAAGGAGACAAAATTTTGTGAGTTTTACAAATTGTCGTTTCTAGTCTGCATGTATTTTGTTGAAAGAATGTTTGTAAAACATGTTATTCCTAGCAAAACAATATTCTTAAAAAAAGAAAAGATTTAAATCTGAAACTTTATATTAAAAAAAAACAATTATTGTTGTTTTATCATCCGTTTTGCAATTCTATCAATACCACAAAATGAAGTGTTTCTAGTATTGATGTTTGATTTACGAAGCGATGGCATCTTCAAATAGGCGGTCTGCACAGAGTTGGTAGCTAAAACTAAATGCATTTTTCATGTAGTGAGACCAACTTTGGAAAAGTTGTGACATAGTCGCACGGTTGTCGTACACTGCTACCATGTCTCTAGTGATATTGATTATATTGTTTCTATTTTATTGTTATGGCTACCTTCTTAAACATGCATTTTTGCACTGGTGTGTATGATATAGTTTTATTGTTTGCTTCGAAAATTATCGGAGGACCCAGTGCGTGGCTCTACTGGTTTAAAATAGTCATATCAGCCCAGCTTATTAACACGGAACACAGGTCTATTCTCAGTATGATTTTGCAAGGTCAAGGTTCGCCACGCTGAAAGCGGGTTGACAAACTTTACACTTCTTTCAAGAAAATTATGGAAACCATATAAAATTTTAGTAAAAGAGCGATTTGCGTAGTGGGTTTTAAGCTTCAGTGCAGTAGTATATTGATCCTGCCAGTTCCCATATTTTTCCTCCGTGATAAGCGTTAAGCCCGGCTCTTAAATGTGTCCGTATTATCCAAGCAAATGAAGTAATTCCCTCACGATTTCAATGAATGCAGAAAAAAACACCGGGTAACTGTAACTCTTCCTCCACTGACGAAACATTTTTATGCATGATTCTTTCGACTCAATTTCTTTTTCATGAACAATTTTGTAAATTCAATTAAATACATATATTTTAAAATTGCATTGCTTTATTTTTAGTTGCAGCAGATGAAACAATTAATTGCACATGATGAGCAAATAATTCCTCATGTTAAAAATAGTTAATTTTAGTTTTAAAAGCTTAAGAGATAAAGTGCTTACGTATCTCCACTGTTGAATCAAATCCCTTATTATTTTACTTGTAATTCGCTAGTCGGATTGCAATGTACACATACTATCTAATACAACGTATGAGTGCGCGTACCTAAAGAACTCTTAAGCTGAACTTGTTTATTTCTCTAAACTTTAGAACGAAACGGATCTCCAAAGTAAAAGCTACTTTACAGTTATTGACACAACACGAGAATGTTAGCTTTTACTTCGACTTTTTAGTTAGCACTATTCAAATTACACAATACTGGCTTGCGTTTTTTATAGAAGCCTTTTTTGTTTATGTAGTTACTGTCTCATTTGATGTACCTTTGCCGTAAGCATTTATGAAGGGAATAGATATTACAGTTTTGTTTTCATTTATTACGAATTGAAATATAAGAGATTGACTTCGGCTGCTTCGCACGCGTGTTATTTGGTTATCGCGACAAATTTCAAAGCCTCTTGTAGCATTGTGATGGTATGTGCTATACCTACCTATTATATTATTGCTAATTTTCATCAACATGGTAAGGCAAAGTTCTATTTTAGGTTAAAGTTTATCAACACACTATTATTCGTGTTTTATTATTACAAATGTTCTTATGTAACCATGTATGCTGAAATTTGAAATATTGACCTTTTGTTGAAAGTAACTCAACTTTTCCGTTTATTATTATACTAGTTTACATAACTAACATTGTTACTTGAAGTCGCCGATCAGAAAAACCATGTGTGATTAAAACGAGTTCTTTTGTATCGGCGCCAACTTTCAAACTGTGTCACCTACACTACAATAATCTTGGACTTCCCTAAGATCTAACATATAAGCAGCTTGTAACGGAAACGTGAAGGAAATAAAACAAAATGCAGTCAGATTCTTTTAGATATTAAAAACTTGCGGGAAAGTGTTGTAGCTTCTGTGCAGATATGGATTTCCATCTGGACAGCTGCTGTACCATGTCTTCTTCCCGTCTTTTGTCGCCAGTCCAGGTGGTTTTTAGTGGAAACACCACATACTCCGGCTCGTATTTTTCCAAGAGCCGGAGATCCGAAAGGATATTGCACCTTTAAAAAAAGGTATGGATTTTCATGTCAAAAAAAGAAATTATTCTATCAACTATCTAATATATAAAATTCTCGTGTCACAGTTTTCGTTCCCATACTCCTCCGAAACGGCTTGACCGATTATGATGAAATTTTTTGTGCTTATCCGGTATCTATGAGAATCGGCCAACATCTATTTTTCAAAAAAAAAAAATGCAAAACAACGTTTGCCGGGTCAGCTAGTATATAATATATAATTAAAAACGTGGTTAATCCAAATTTAGATATTAATGAAAATATACCTAAAAGCAAATGTGTAGTAATTATTTCAAGGCATTAAAAGTAGGTTTGATAAATTTGCCTACATAAAATACTAGCAAACAAAAGACTTTTACAAAGAATTTATAATATTCTTTAATAAACAAAAAAAATAATATATTCTAAGTAATTCAATTCTCGCGCATTTGCTTCGTAAATGAGATTTTAAATAGGCGAATTATAAAACGAGCGAATAAAAAAAAAACGCCTGATGATGAGATACTGTTTTAATAACTTGAGCGGCATGAATTTGAATAAGCAAAAAAATAACTAAACCAACGACAAATATTGATTAACTAGTTGACCCAGCGAACTCCGTATCGCCTTTTTAAGAGTTTTTATTGAATTCCCTTTTTTCCAAGCCCCTTTTCCAAGTTACCATTGACTTAGCGCTTAATCTTTTATCATTGCAGGGTCTATAAATGATGCAAAAACAAACATAGATTTTTATGTAATACTGAATTGCCCATTCCTTAAAGTATCGTCTCCGATATTTATCCATATCGAATTTAAAAAAAAAATCCCGTCCGCCATCTTTGATTTCCTATCCGCCATTTTTGATCACGAAATAGATGTTTTATTTGGTTTCACCATCCCTTAAATCATCAGAGACGATACCCATATTGATTTTTAAATTTTTCCCATCCGCCATCTTTGATTTCCCATCCGCCATCTTGAATCACGAAATAGATGTTGTATGTGGATTCCCCATCCCTTCAAACATCGGAGACGATACCCATATTGTTTTTTTTTTAAATCCCATCCGCCATCTTTGATCACGAAAAAGATGGTGTTTTTGAATTCCCCATTCCTTAAAATATCGGAGACGATGCCTATATCGACTTTAAAAAAAATCCCATACGCCATCTTTGATTTCTCATCCGCCATCTTTGATCACGAAATAGATGTTGGATTTGGATTCCCCACCCCTTTAAATATTGGAGTTGATACCCATATTGATTTTAAAAAAAATCCCATCCGCCATCTTTGATCACGAAATAGATGGTGGTTTTGAATTCTCCATTCCTTAAAATATCGGAGACGATACCCATATCGACTTTAAAAAAAAATCCCATCCGCCATCTTTGATTTCCTATCCGCCATCTTTGATCACGAAATAGATGTTGTATTTGGATTCTCCATCCCTTCAAACATCGGAGACGATACCCATATTGTTTTTTTTTTTAAATCCCATCCGCCATCTTTGATCACGAAAAAGATGGTGTTTTTGAATTCCCCATTCCTTGAAATATCGGAGACGATGCCTATATCGACTTTAAAAAAAATCCCATACGCCATCTTTGATTTCTCATCCGCCATCTTTGATCACGAAATAGATGTTGGATTTGGATTCCCCACCCCTTTAAATATTGGAGTTGATACCCATATTGATTTTTTTTAAAATCCCATCCACCATCTTTGATCACGAAATAGATGGTGGTTTTGAATTCTCCATTCCTTAAAATATCGGAGACGATACCCATATCGACTTTAAAAAAAAATCCCGTCCGCCATCTTTGATTTCCTATCCGCCATCTTTGATCACGAAATAGATGTTGTATTTGGATTCTCCATCCCTTCAAACATCGGAGACGATACCCGTACTGATTTAAAAAAAATCCCATCCGCCATCTTTGATCACGAAATATATGCTGTATTTAGATTCGCCATCCCTTAAAACATCGGAGACGATAACCATATTGATTTTTTAAAACTTTCTCATCCGCCATCTTTGATTTCTCATCCACCATCTTTGATCACGAAATAGATGTCGGATTTGGATTCCCCATCCCTTCAAATATCGGCGACGATACCCATATCGACTTTTAAAAAAAAATCCCGTCCGCCATCTTTGATTTCCTATCCGCCATCTTTGATCACGAAATAGATGTTGTATTTGGATTCACCATCGCTTAAATCATCAGAGACGATACCAATATTGATTTTTAAATTTTTTCCATCCGCCATTTCTGATTTCCCATCCGCCATCTTGAATCACGAAATAGATGTTGTATTTGGATTGCCCATCCCTTTAAACATCGGAGACGATACCAATATTGATTTTTTTAAATTTTCCCATCCGCCATCTTTGATTGCCCATCCGCCATCTTTGATCACGAAATAGATGTTGTATTTCGATTCTCCACCCCTTAAAATATCGAAGGCGATACCCATATTGATATTTAAAATTTTCTCATCCGCCATCTTTGATTTCCCGTCCGCCATCTTGGATCACTAAATAAATTTCATATTATTAATCAGCGTCCCGAAAATCTCGAAAATGATGCCCATATGGATTGTATCCTATTCGTTTAGCCTTTTTTTGCCTTTGACCCAACCCTCCCCCTTCTCGTTTGACCATTTTATTATTTTTGTCTGGCCCCTAAAAGTTGTGGCGTAATTTTATATAGCCTATAGCCTTTCGGAATAATTGGGCTATCATAGGCAATAACAATTTTTAAAATCCGACTGCTAGTTCCTGAGATTAGCTGACATTATGTTTTAGCCTTTTTAGCCTTTTGCCCGGCCCCAAAGGGTCGAAGCGCTATGTTATATAGCCTATAGCCTTCCGGAATAACTGGGCTATCGTATACAAAAAGATTTTTTCAGATCCGACCGGTAGTTCCTGAGATTAGCGCGTTCAAACAAACAAACAAACAAACAAACTCTTCCGCTTTATTATATTAGTATCTATACTAATATAATAAAGCGGAAGAGTTTGTTTGTTTGTTTGTTTGTTTGTTTGTTTGTTTGTTTGAACGCGCTAATCTCAGGAACTACTGGTCGGATCTGAAAAATTATTTTTGTATACGATAGCCCAGTTATTCCGGAAGGCTATAGGCTATATAACATAACGCTTCGACCCTTTGGGGCCGGGCAAAAGGCTAAAAAGGCTAAAACATAATGTCGGCTTATCTCAGGAACTAGCAGTCGGATTTTAAAAATTGTTATTGCCTATGATAGCCCAATTATTCCGAAAGGCTATAGGCTATATAAAATTACGCCACAACTTTTAGGGGCCAGACAAAAATAATAAAATGGTCAAACGAGACGGGGGAGGGTTGGGTCAAAGGCAAAAAAAGACTAAACGGATAGGATACGATCTATATGGGTATCGTTTTCGAGATTTTCGGGACGCTGATTAATAATATGAAATTTATTTAGTAATCCAAGATGGCGGACGGGAAATCAAAGATGGCGGATGAGAAAATTTTAAATATCAATATGGGTATCGCCTTCGATATTTTAAGGGGTGGAGAATCGAAATACAACATCTATTTCGTGATCAAAGATGGCGGATGGGAAAATTTTAAAAAATCAATATTGGTATCGTCTCCGATGTTTAAAGGGATGGGGAATCCAAATACAACATCTATTTCAAGGTTCAAGATGGCGGATGGGAAATCAAAAATGGCGGATGGGAAAAATTTTAAAAATCAATATTGGTATCGTCTCTGATGATTTAAGGGATGGTGAATCCAAATACAACATCTATTTCGTGATCAAAGATGGCGGATAGGAAATCAAAGATGGCGGATGGGATTTTTTTTTAAATCAGTATGGGTATCGTCTCCGATGTTTGAAGGGATGGAGAATCCAAATACAACATCTATTTCGTGATCAAAGATGGCGGATAGGAAATCAAAGACGGCGGACGGGATTTTCTTTCAAAGTTGATATGGGTATCGTCTCCGATATTTTAAGGAATGGAGAATTCAAAACCACCATCTATTTCGTGATCAAAGATGGCGGATGGGATTTTTTTTTAATCAATATGCGTATCAACTCCAATATTTAAAGGGGTGGGGAATCCAAATCCAACATCTATTTCGTGATCAAAGATGGCGGATGAGAAATCAAAGATGGCGGATGGGAATTTTTTTTAAAGTCGATATGGGTATCGTCTCCGATATTTTAAGGAATGGGGAATTTAAAAACACCATCTTTTCCGTGATCAAAGATGGCGGATGGGATTTTTTTTTTTAAATCAATATGGGTATCGTCTCCGATGTTTGAAGGGATGGGGAATCCAAATACAACATCTATTTCGTGATTCAAGATGGCGGATGGGAAAAAATTTAAAAATCAATATGGGTATCGTCTCTGATGATTTAAGGGATGGTGAATCCAAATAAAACATCTATTTCGTGATCAAAGATGGCGGATAGGAAATCAAAGATGGCGGACGGGATTATTTCTTAAAGTCGATATGGGTATCGTCTCCGATATTTTAACGAATGGGCAATTCAATATTATATAAAAATCTATGTTTGTTTTTGCATCATTTATAGACCCTGCAATGATAAAAGATTAAGCGCTAAGTCAATAGTAACTTGGAAAAGGGGCTTGGAAAAAAGGGAATTCAATAAAAACTCTTAAAAAGGCGATACGGAGTTCGCTGGGTCAGCTAGTAGATAATAAAATCTAGAACGAGCGTTCTAAAAGCGGGTTATGATAAATCCATTTCAGGAATTAAAATTCTTACCGTGCGACTAAATTACTATGTGAGCGACTAAATTACTAGATGAGCGACTAGAAATACAGAAAAGGCGACTTTAATATTTTCGAACGTGATTTTCGAAATGAAGGCATTGCGAAAATCACGATCTATTTATTTATAAAATTAATCTCGTTCACTCGGGAAACTTAATAGGTTATGTTAGGTTTTCTTGTGACCCTGTATTCAAAAATAGGAGCCCTGCGAAGCAGGGCTCCGTCAACTTGGCTTAGAAGACTGAAGCGACTTATTTTATTTTGTTTTTTGTTCATTTGATCTAAGTAAATGCATATTGATTTGTTTTTTCGCAATACATTGTTTCATTTAATTACCTATCCTTAAATTATTAAATTCCTTGGCTAATAGTGTTTCTTCAAATAGTAATTTCATTCAAAAATTTTCATAAAAATGTGAGGTTTATCTATTACGAAACAGTTCATTTAAGATAAAATGCCGCTCAGTATAAATAAATAATTTGCCAAATATTGACAAAAATGCAGGACGTTACGTTGGCACTCAAACAAATATTAGGTCGCTCAAATATTATGAAGCTTCTCATTTTGTATTTTAAGTAACTCAAATTAATCTTTGTAAGTTGCTGTTCTGTTGATTTCTCATCACTCGCATTCAGTTGATCACTTAGTAATTCTATAACCCAAATGTGTTATTTTAGTTACTCAACACTTTAATTTTCAGTCACTCGTTTAAATACTAGCCTTTTAAATACACCCGATACACAAGAAATTCTTGGCACTATTATGATCACTGCGAGTATTTACAAATATATTGGGTTCTATACTTTTGTCTGTATTTCTGCAATTTTATTCAAATGTAACTTATTTTAGAATATTTAAAAAAAAAATCTAGATTCAAAATCCTTTATTTATTTGGGTCACAATGTGACGCTTATGAACAACACGTGAACAACACGCTTATGAAGAACAATTAACGTTTATGAACAAATATAGAAAAACATAGAGCAAGTTATAATGTGCGTCTTCGGCATATCATCAAATAATTTACAATAATTTATAGTTTTGATAAACAAAGAGTAAGTAAACTGCATGTGACAAGAAGGGATTTCAACGACATCAAAGCCACGACTACCAGTTAAGTCACCCTCTGACGCTAAATGGAGCTTTCTGCAAATTATATTTTATAAATTTTTCATTATTATATATATAATTCAATTTATGTTTTTTTTGATAAATATCAGTTATTCTGCAAGGAACAAAGAGGCTTTCGAAAAAATAGCACAATAAATAGGGCTCTATTTGATTTATTGTCTTATGTCATGCCGACAGTAGATAAAAGGATACCAGTTAGTGCAATATATACCGATATGTCGAAAGCCTTTGATTATGTTAACCACAAAACATTACTCGATAAATTGCATGGGTACGGTATCAGAGGAAACGCCTATAACCTTATTGAATCGTATTTAAGTAATAGATCTCAATATACAGAGACAACAAGATTATGTCCAAGAACTAAATTCGAAAAGAAATTCCTGTCAGAGTCACGATATGTAGAGTTTGGAGTACCCCAAGGGAGCGTGCTGGGTCCGCTATTATTCCTGATCTATATAAATGACCTGCCCAAATCAACTATGCATAATATGGTTCTCTTCGCAGATGCATATGTGTAACTAAATGTTCTAAATTTGAAGATTACGAAAATGACGTAAATAACTCTCTCAATGACATGGTTAACTGGATGGAAAAGAATAATTTAGTAATCAATTTTAATAAAACAAAAATAATGCATTTTTATCAGCGATGTGAATTGCCAAACATAAATATTGCATTTAAAGACCATAAAATAGAAGTAGTTAGTAACACTAAATTTTTAGGAATAATTATGGACGAAAAACTCACTTGGAAACCGCATACAGAACAACTATGTAAAAGATTGAATAAATCTGCATATGCACTTTTTCAACTGTCTAGAAAGGTTAGCCGACAAGTTCTTATAACAGCATATTATTACGGTTTAGTGGCACCAATTCTAAGATTTGGCGTTGTCTTTTGGGGTCACTCGACTGAACGTGAATTAATATTTAGAATGCAAAAAAGGTGTATCCGTTCAATGTGCGGCTTAAAGGTAATGGACAGTTGTGTTCCATATTTTAAATCCCTAAAGATACTTACACTACCATCGCTGTATATTTTAGAAACAGCTCTTTTAGTAAAAAGTAATTTAAATTTGTTCACTAAAATGTCTGATGTTAGGAGGGCCCTAATACGCGCACAATACAATAATCAGTTGTGTAATATTAAGTGTTCAACAGCGCTAATGCAAAAGAGTTTCTTTGTCATCGCACCAAAAATCTACAACAAGTTACCTGACACAATAAAAAATATGGCCCTTATAATATAAAAAAATGCTAAATCAAATTCTAATAGAAAAATGTTATTATTCAGTGAATGACTTTCTAAATGATGTATCTTTAGGTTAATGAACTTAATTTTTTTTGTAATTCTCATTATGCCAATTTGTTTAATAATTATAAGAATACTGCATGACATTTTAATTACTAGTTATTTGTATGTCCAATGACAAGGCATGGAGCGCTATGTTTTATTTTAAGACCTTTATAATGTGTATACCCATGTTTAACAAATAAAAACGTCTGATTCTTCTGATTCTGATTCTGAGTAGAAGCAACTCAGCAAGAGTGCTTGAAACGAGAATTTATCAATGCGATCGGCGATCGTTCAACAAGATTTTATTTTTCAAAGCACACGAGTACTAATTTTACGTATCTCGAAGGGCTAAGCTTCCCGAGATCATACAAAATCAACGTACATTTAACGGTTCAATAATCAAGAAATTGACATTCCATATAAAGGTCCCCGCATCCAATTAAATGGGGTTAATGTGTGTGAGTTTGACTTGATGGCAATTAATGTCATTTATGTAAATCCTTTGACAGTACGATATTTATCCTTCATGTATTTGAACTGAATACACATGTAACGCGCAAACTACAATTATATGTTTGAATTTACACGTACATATACTTGAGTACCTAGCTATTAACATAATGTGTCGTCTATATAGTATGGGTGGATATATAATAAGGCACTTAACTTCCAAATGATCTATACATGATGCTATGCGTTGATGACGATATTAATAAACATGACGTATAATGTCTATACGTATTTAATGACATAAATGTATGTAAATATATTTGACGGTTAAACGGACACTCAAAAGTGTCTAGCAAAGTACGGAGTATACTAGTCAATATTATAAATATCTGATAAATTGAAAATACCACCCTTTAAAATATAATACGTTTTAATACAGAGTATCGTAAAAAACCAAATCAACAAATATGATGGTTTTTAAATTGGGTTTTTAAAGTCTTGATGATCTTTGATTCGCGATTTTAACAAAATATAATAATGCAAGTCTCTCGAAATTCGGTGGTAATACAAGTCTGACGACTTAAGGTGCTCTCCGAGGGACGGAGCAAGCGATAATTAACAATTCAATACGCACATAGCGCCGAACTGTCAGTAATATGCGATATTTGATATTCTCTGCATAGCAGTCTATTGGTATCAGCATTAGGAAATGGCTGCCTATTAATTCTGGTGCCTGTAATTTCACTGTTAAACTGTACAGAGGGACTAAATAATGAACGTAGTAAAATTACAAAGGTCTCTTTTATTTTACTATGAAATGCGAGAATATAAATACAGTCAAAATATATACACAAAATTTGTAAGTACACACCATAAAAATATGTATTGAAATATTCAAATCAATTCCCAGCATATTTGCGTTTGTGTGGCGCGTACTCATATGTAAAACCGTCTCAAGAAGATAGCCTGCAAGATATTACAGTTATTGCAGTTCACATAGATCAGAGTTCGGCCGACTGGCGCTTAACTACATACAATCGGAGGAGCCATTGCAACCAAATTCTGCACACTCAGCACTTGCTGTGCGTCAAACTCAGCTATTTTAAGATGCTGGCCGTGAAAACCGCGGATGCGGTTTGCATGTTAAACGTTTTTGATAAACAGACTAAGTATAATTAAAAAAAGGCGTTTCTTACATGTTAGGTATCTTGGATTCATTTCAGAACACATAACATTGGGTGTAACTATTAATGACATGTGTGTATATATCGAATAGAAGTTTAGGCATATCATATTTAATTACAAATTAGGACTTTATTCTGAAAAACAAACTCGACGATTAATAGTTGTCAATGTCATGCAAGTACAGATGAATGCCCGCTGACCAAAATAGAAGTAAATCATCTAAAAGGTACCTTACTATATTATTCTATTCCGTATATTATTATGTACACATAATATGTAAATAGAAGTAAATTAATCGGATAAAACAATCATATAGAAGATCAACACTATACGATAGGACAATATAATATCAACAAACAAACCTTGCTTTGAGCAACACACAAACAACAGCCACAAACAACGCACAAACACTTACTATAGTAGGTACTCCAGCTCAAAGCTGTTTACTACAGCCGCTCTTTTCGAAGCCTAGCCTAGCATCGATCTAATCTCGTCGCTCACAGTCATGTATTACATGCGTACACATTTCTGAACGACATGGTGTCGAAAAATATCTTTATATCCGCCCCCTATATCAACATGGTGGGGGAGGAAAATTGTTTTTATAGATTCAATATGCCTCAATTTCAATTGGTCTTGGATCCCTTTCCATATTCGGTGCGCGGCGCTCGAGAAAAGAATCACTTTGACTTTGAATAAGGCAAACGAAGTTCAAGTCTGTGGTTTTCTTAATGCTCATTTATTGAAATAAAAATACGCATAATGAACTGTTGAACGTTAGATCGCTTAACGTAATTCAAGTGCTATACTTGAATTATTTAAGATTTTTCATGATTTATTCTCTTTAGTATGGCAAACGATTTGCTCAATTATATAATAAAATTAATAAAGAAATTTATATCTACACTAAACAATACAAAGAATCAAAGCAAATTTTAATAATGTAGTTAAAATATCTTACGTATGAGGAAACAGACATGTGGTATGTCTAAGTAATTTAAAAATCCAGCTCAGTTTCCTCACTCTATTGGTGACCTGCTCTATGGGACGGAACCAGGACAATCCTTGGTCAACTACAATGCCAAGATATTTTGTTTGTTTAACGTTTTTAATCAATGGACAGTTGCAATTTTTGTTCTTAATATCACGACATGCGTGTATTTTAGTGCCAATAATTAATCAATACAATATAACTTCGCCACGTAAAAACAGATCAAGAAAGATAAAACACGAGATATTAGCTTGATAATAAATACCACCGTAACTAAAATCCAATGAGAAATTCTTAGAGCTTTTACCTTACTTGAAGTAACATTGCTCTAGCAGAAGAGTATTTGAGCGTCTCGTTCATTTCCAAACTGTGAAATTTGAGTAAGGTTTCATTTTGTTCCGAAGAAATTGAAACTTCCTTATTTCGGCGAGTACAGTCAGTAATTTGTTATTTATTATGGCAGGCGGTGGCCAGCCAAATTTCCCCTTGATGCCTGTAAAATTTTGATAATACGCGTCGCTTTCGCGATTACGGTGGAACCGTGATAACATGATAATTATAATAATTGACTGCATTTTGTTTTATAGCGGCAACACAGATTAAGCTATCACGGGCTTAAGAATATTGTTGGGCAGATGTTGAATAATGATTTCGTGGAACGTAATCTCGTAGTAAAATAAGATTATAAAAAATAGGTTATTTATGAAGCATTCGAGCAGCCAGATTAACGTGTTACACTAATTGATTTCAAATCATATGAGCTCCTCCTCTATACGCTTTGCTAATGGCTAAATTTCCACTACCATGAAAATATGAGTATTCATTCAAAATATCATACAATATTATTAAGCGGGTCTATATATATTGTGGTCGCGGAGGGACAGGTCCCTCCGCGACCACAACCGTTGAAAACCGGTAGAAACGTAGGAGAATAACAGAGGTATTTATGCCTTGAAATAAATAAATTATCGCGACTAAGACCCGCTAAATAATATTGTATGATGTATACAAATCGCAAAAGTTTAAAATCGATTAATTCAAAATATATAATTTAACGGATTTTACAATAATCGAATACAGAACTCTTGACTTTATTCAGGATGCAAATGAAAGCAGCAACTACGAAAGCAATGTGAAACAATCTCGACATTGAATTAATTTTATTCGTACCTTCACTAGTTTCACCTGCCTCATATATTATACATTTTATGACTCAGAGACGTAATTATAAAATAGTTAAGACTGTCGTAATTCCACCGGGAGCAGTCAGTGGGTGGCAAGAGCAAGTTCGTACTAATTTAGCAAATAAATGGACAATTTAGTCGGGGAACTTGCAGAAAGTTATCCCTTAGCTTGTCCCGGGATAAACGTGATGTCACCCTATCCTAATGCTTTGTGGCTACTTATTATTGTTGTAACATTACTGTTACATTGTTATATACAACTATTTAATGTAGTTAATGTCGGCTCGTATTGTAGGCACGCATGACGTCACAACAATGACTTAATGTGGATTGAAATTGAATTAAATGTTGCTACTGAATGCCTTTTGTGTAAGCGTATTATAAGCATTTGTATGTGTGTGTAATTATAGTTGTTTATAGTATTAATATGCCAGTATTGTGTCGGCATATTTATACTATATTGGCAACTAGAGGACGCCAGCAGCTACGCCTGCATTTTTTTAAATTTACCCGTTTTGGCCGATCCCGAGGACATTTCGGGAAATCCCTTTTTAGTGCACCCCTACGGTCCCCAAGGAACATACATGCCAAATTTCAGCTTCCTGCGCCCAATAGTTTCGGCTGTAGCGTGTCTGTCAGTCAGTCAGTAACGCAAGGATTATATATATTAAGATATGTAAGTATGAAACCAATGCTATTCAACGGTCTCTACAAATAACTTGTTTTAGAATGTGCTATTAACAATTAGTCATAAATTTAAAGGCAGCGATAGCCTAGTGGAGATACCAACGGACTGCCATGCATGCATGGGTATCGGGTTCGAATCGTATATAACATCGTATTAAATTGTTAATTATACCTTGCCCCGTGCCTCGGAGAGCACGTTAAACTGTACGGTCTCGGCTGTCATAAAGATCTCTGTCATTCGTTACGGGGAGTAAGTACCCTCAAATATGCTCATACTGGTCTAAACCATGGAATATCGCTATCCCTTTGGGTTGCGGAGGTCAGACGACAGTCTCTCTGTGGAAAAGTTGATATTCTGTCATATCTGGTTAGACCAGTAAGCGAACCTCGGGCTCCAAGGCGTGCAAGTCTTGGTTGCAACCGGGATAACGCTAGGAGGATGATAAATTAGTCATAATTAATTACAATTTTGAACATAGACAATTGGAGCTATCGCAAATTCAATCGTTCTTGACTTAAGAGTTTTCTAAATATACATACAAAATACAAAGAAAATCACACTTGCGTATTTTTCATGTGAAAAGACGTAACTTTTCTACAGGAAATATTAATACCATTAATATATATCAAAGATTACTGTTGAGAAAAGGACTGAAGTAGCTAAATGAACGCGTGCGATATGTAAAAAGTCAATACGTGAATGGATCTTTTCTTTCAATTATTTTCAATAGACGATAATTTATTACTGTAGGTACTGAAACAAAATTATCCTTACAATAACAGTTTTAAGTTTGGTATTATATTCTGTAATTTTTTTATAACCTCACGCCGTAAGATTCCGTGCTACTACTGAGAATTCGGTAAAACTCAGTTACACTTTTGCCCGACCCGGGAATCGAACCCGGGAGCTCCTGATCAGCAGACGCATACACTATCCACAGGACCACGGAGGCAGACCTATCTGTAATTGAATATTAATTTTACTACATTTACTGCTAACATTTCATTTCTGTATCGTCCGCGAAGCACGGAAATTAACCTGAAGTGTGATAAAACATAACGTCATTATATGCCTAGCATACACTAATACATAGGTAAATATGCATCTACCATCTACGAGTACTTTCGCGGTCAATCTGTTTCAAATTGAATTATAATTCAATTTCACCGAAATTGTAAATACCTTCCCACTGTATAATTTCTTGATAGCACTTATCTCTGGATCGTCTTATGCTTGTTCTATGAATACATAATTTCTAGAATGTGTAGGTACACGATTTACCGCTGCCTTATTTTGAAAGTTGATACAATGTAAAATATTTCAACAAATTCAGGCAAATTCCTCGCTTATTTTCATGTCTAAGTAAGATTGACATTAAGTCTTATAAACATAAAAGTAAATAAGATGTATACCGAGTTTAATAAACAAATTTCTTTTTAACCGTCACAAAGAGAATAAATCATGAAAAATCTTATATTATTGAAGTACTATCGTTAAGCGATCTAACGTCAAACAGTTCATTATGCCTATTTTTATTTCAATAAATGAGCATTAAGAAAACCACAGAGTTGAAGTTCGTTTGCCTAATTCAAAGTCAAAGTGATTCCTTTCTCGAGCGCTGCGCACCGAATATGGAAAGGGATCCAAGACCAATTGAAATTGAGGCATATCGAATCTATAAAAACAATTTTCCTCCCCCACCATGTTGATATAGGGGGCGGATATGAAGATATTTTTCGATACTATTTAGTTCAGAAATGTGTACGAATGTAATACGTGACTGTGTGCGACGAGATTAGATCGATGCTAGGCTAGGCTTCGAAAAGAGCGGCTGTAGTAAACAGCTTTGAGCTAGAGTACCTACTATAGTAAGTGTTTGTGCGTTGTTTGTTGCTGTTGTTTGTGTGTTGCTCAAAGCAAGGTTTTGTTTGTTGATATTATATTGTCCTATCTTATAGTGTTGATCTTCTTAATTTACTTCTATTTACATATTATGTGTAC